>JARQOD010001005.1:0-57541 GCA_033576555.1 Oophaga sylvatica | reverse complement strand
CAACTCGATGTCTGCCCTCAAACAGCCTGCCCGTGTATCCTCCTTCAAATGCATTACAGCCTCTAAACCATGTGCATGGTGGAGTTGCACCTTGTTGCGACGTCTATGATTAGGCGGTGCTTGGGGAGGTGGAGCGATCACTGCAGCCTCTGCATACGACTGGAGTCTACAGGCGAGCGATGGATGTGCGTGCACAGTCTTCGCACCTTATGGAGAAGGGCTGGTAACGCCGGATAATTATTTATGAAGCACTGCACCACCAAGGTGTGAGCCAGGCAAGGTATGTGTCTGAGTTTTTCCAGGGCTATGGTGGCCACAAAATTACATCCGTTATCACTGACTACCTTGCCTGGCTCAAGATGTAGACTGTCCAGCCATGACTCAGTTTCTCGCTGCAAGTAGTCGGCCACTACCTCCGCGGTGTGTCTGTTGTCACCCAAAGACATCATCTTTAAAACTGCCTGCTGACGCTTACCACTAGCTGTTCGATAGTGGGACACCTCATGTGCAACACTGGCAGCTGGGATTGGAGTGCTCATGCGACTTCTCTCTGTCGAAGATCTTTCGCTTCTGGAGGAGGAGAAGGGTCGAACGCCTACAGCCAACTGTTGCCTATACAGTGGGCTAGGCAGCACTGTCCCACCGCTGCTGTCCCCTGTGGACCCTGCATCCACCACATTCACCCAGAGCGCAGTGATGGACACGTAACGGCCCTGGCCATGCCTACTGGTCCATGCATCTGTTGTGAGGTGCACCTTTCCACTCACTGATTGTTTGAGTGCATGGACAATGCAGTCTTTCACATGCAGGTTGAGGGCAGGGATGGCTTTTCTAGAAAAGAAGTGCTGACTGGGTAGGTCATAGTGTGGGACAGCGTAGGCCATGAGGTCTCGGAACGCTGCGCTTTCAACCAAACTGAAGGGCATCATCTCTAATGAGATCAGTTTGGCAATGCAGGCGTTCAAAGCCAGTGAGGCTTTATAGTCTGTCTACGCTTGCAAGTGCATGGTGATTACATGTCTAAGCATGCAACTGGTATTCAAATGTCTGAGATTTTTCCCTCGGCTAAAGGTTCTTCCGCACTTCTTACAGATAACCTTTGCCTCATCAATAGGATTTTGGTCAAAAAAGTGCCACACTGCACTCTTCCTACTATGGGAAAACTTTTCAGGGCTTGCACGCTGTGCTAATTTGACCGTCTGGCCAAGCTGTCCTGCAACTCTTTTTGTTTTTTTAACATGTTTTTTGGACTGCTATGGGCCTGCCAGATAATCGCAGCTGCAATGTCGATGCCTTTCTGCTGATCCTCCTCCTCTTCTGAGCTATTGCCAGCGGCACCCTCTTCCCCCAATGGATGCCAATCCGGGTCAACAACTGGGTCATCCATCACCTCCTCTTCAATTTCATCTGCACCTTCCTCTGTGTCACCGTTTAAGGTGGTATAGTATGCGGGAAAGGGCACCTGAGTTTCATCAGTGTCAGAATCTGGCTCAGTAGACTGCGAGGGCAATGCAGTGCTCTGGGTGAATGTACCGTCAGAATCATAATGCAGTGGCTGTGCATCAGTGCACTCCATGTCATATTCATCTTGGACTGTGGGATTCAGGATTTCACTTGATAAATTAGGCATGGCATGTGAAAAGAGCTCCAGGGAGTAATCTGAAGTGTGGCCTGCTGCATCCTTCACTTTTGGTGGGGGTGAAGTACACAAGGAAAGGTGTTGTTCCTGACCAGGAGACTGCACTGATGACTCAGTGCTTGCATTTTTGAAACTTCAGAAGAGGAGGCGATAGAGCTGGAGGCTGTTTCGGCAATGTAAGCCAAAACCTGTCCTTGATGCTCCTGTAATGTATGTAGTACAGTTCATATAGCGTCTTGTGCTTGGGTGCGATGAAAATACATGAGACACAGGTTTGATATAGAAAGTCTTGTATTACTTCATACAAGTTGGCAAAAATAGTCACACAGTTTGCAGACACAGAAGCAAGGAGACACAGCAGGCCAGAGTAATCTAAGCTCAGCAATCACTCTCCACAACAGGTTCAGGATCTTCTTCTCTGTTACCGTAAGTCCATGCAAACGTGGGTCTTTCAAAGAGCAGGGTTCAGAGTCCACAAGTGCTTCAGAGTTCCTCAGTAGGAATAGCTGGAGTACAAGGTCCAAGGCTTTAGGAGTCAGGTCACAGGTTCACTGCAGGCTAGATTCTGAAGCACTGATTGCTCAGCTGTGGCTGCTTAAGAAGCAAAAGGAGAGAATCAGGGCGGGAACATGCAAGCTGGAAACTCCATTTTGACTGAGGGCAAGATAGCTGCAGCAAGACAGAAAGTAAAATGGCTGACGAACAAACTGAGTTTCAGGAACATGTACACAGAACCTTACATTACTCCCCCTTAGGGACAACCTCCGGATGACCTCAGGCCAGGCTTGTGTGGGTACCTCTGATGAAACTGACGGAGCAAGCGAGGAGCATTAACGTTATTGACTGGTTCCCATGAGTTGTCCTCCACTGGGTAGCCCTGCCATTTAATCAGATATTGTAACTGATTTCTATACAACCTGGAATCTAAAATCCTTTCCACCACAAATTCTTCCTGACCATCGACTAGCACTGGGTCAGGGCAAGGAGAAGAACGTCCAGGAAACGTATTGGGTGTCGCAGCCTTTAGTAGGGATACATGAAAGACAGGGTGAATTCTCATAGTTCTGGGCAGTTGAAGACGACAAGCAACGGCACTTATAATTTTACTGATTTTATAGGGTCCAATGTACTTATGTCCCAACTTAGACGATGGAATCCTTAACTTAAGATTTCTGGTTGACAGCCAGACCAAGTCTCCTACCTTGAAAGCTGGTGCAGGTTTACGAAATTTATCTGCTGCTTTCTTGTACCTTTCCTGAGCCGATTCCAGATTCTCCTTTAGAAGATCCATATTCTTCTGTAAAGACGTGATTCTTTCAGCCACTGCTGGTAAAGGCGTTTCTATGGGAAATCGTGGAAGAATGTTAGGATGATAACCTAGATTAGAGTAAAAAGGAGACTGCTTAGTGGAGGCACTCTGAGAGTTGTTATACGAGAACTCAGCTAATGGAAGTAGATCCACCCAATCATCCTGTAGGTGGCAGATAAAGCAGCGGAGATACTGCTCCAGGGTTTGATTGGTTCGTTCGGTCTGTCCATTAGTCTGGGGATGAAAAGCAGAAGAAAGGTTTACTTTAATGTCCAATGCTGCACAGAAATTTTGCCAAAACCTAGAAGTGAATTGCACCCCTCGATCCGAAATAACCTCATCCGGTACTCCATGTAAGCGAAACACATCTTTAATCATCAAATCTGATGTCTGTTTTGCAGTGGGTAAGCCGACACAAGGGATAAAATGAGCTGCCTTTGTTAGACGGTCAACCACCACTAGAATGGTGTTCTTCCCTTGAGAGGTTGGTAACTCCACAATGAAGTCCATAGAAATGGATCCCCACGGGCGGGACGGGGTGGGAAGAGGCTGTAACAGACCAGTTGGTGAGAAGCGAGGTGTTTTGCATCTTGCACAGACTTCACATGAAGTGACATAGTTTAAAACATCCTTCCTGCAAGTGGGCCACCAAAAGAAACGAGAGAGAAATTCCTGTGTCTTTAGAATTCCTCTATGCCCAGCTATCTTGGAATCGTGAATGAGTTGCAATACTCTCAATCTGACTGTTTCAGGAATATACAGGCGTTGTCCCTGAATCCACACACCATTCTTAAAGACAAGACTTACGTCCCTTGGGGGTTGTGCCAAAAAGGAATCCGCATGGTATGCTTCCTTGATGTCCTTAAGTAGGTCTTGATTATGAATTACTCCTAGGAATCTAGAGTCAGGAAGAATAGTCTTAGGAGGAGTAATTGGACGTGTCTCTGCTGAGTAAATCCTAGAGAGTGCATCAGCCTTTCCATTGCGCGATCCTGGTCTATAAGAAATGATAAAATTAAATTGGTTTAAGAAAAGATTCCAGCGAGCCTGGCGAGGAGTCAGGCACTTAGCCGACCTGATAAACTCAAGGTTACGATGATCTGTCAGGATGACTATTTGCTGTGCAGCTCCCTGAAGAAGGTGTCTCCATTCTTTGAAGGCGGCAATAATGGCCAACAACTCTCTATTGCCCACATCGTAGTTCCTCTCAGCCGAAGACAACTGCTGGGAAAAGAAGGTACAGGGATGCAAGACATTCTTCTCACCTGTTCTCTGAGAGAGTATAGCTCCAACGGCACAGTCTGAAGCATCCACCTCTATTATGAAGGCAAGCTCGGGGTTGGGATGTACTAGGATAGGTGCAGTGGTAAATTTATCTTTTAGACGGGAAAATGCTTCCTGGGCTTGGGGAGTCCAGGAGAACCTAGACTCTTTCCGGGTAAGTTGAGTGATAGGTGACACTACCTCAGAGAAATTTCTAATGAAACGTCTATAGAAGTTGGCAAACCCGATGAAGCGCTGTACCTCCTTCACATTTCTAGGACTTGGCCAATCCTTGATGGCTTGGGTTTTGCTTCCATCCATACTAATTCCTTGTGTAGACAGTACATACCCCAGAAATTGAATTTCGGTCCTATGGAATTCACACTTTTCAAGTTTGATGTAAAGATGATTTTGTCTTAGACGTTCCAAGACCATTCTCACATGTCCATGATGTTCCTCTGTGGAATTAGAAAAAATTAGAATATCATCCAAATAAATTACCACGAATGTATCTAGGAGATCCCTGAAGATGTCATTCACCAAGTGTTGGAAAGTGGCTGGGGCGGTACTCAGACCAAAAGGCATAACTAGATATTCAAAGTGTCCATAGCGTGACCTGAATGCAGTCTTCCATTCATCCTCAGGTCTAATACGGACTAAGTTATAGGCCCCACGAAGATCTAGTTTAGAGAAAATTTTGGCATGTCGCACTCTCTCCAATAACTCAGGGATTAAAGGCAATGGATAACGGTTTCTAATAGTAACCTTATTGAGTTCCCTATAGTCTACGCATGGTCTCAGAGATCCATCTTTCTTCTTTACAAAGAAGATGGGTGCACCTGCAGGAGATGAAGAGGGGCGTATGAAGCCCTTGGCTAGATTTTCGTCTATGTAATCCTTTAAAGCCTTTAGCTCGGGCCCCGCCAGGGGGTAGATCTTACCAAAAGGTATCTCTGCTCCAGGCAATAATTCAATTGGACAATCATATGGACGGTGAGGAGGAAGCTGGTCAGCGTTCTTCTTGTCACATAAATCCACATAGTCCTGGTATACAGCTGGTAGTTCAGGGACTGACATGGTTCCTTTAGGAACAGAGCAAGCTGAAACTTTTGGACTCATCTGTTTCTCTGGAAAGTGTAATTCCTTGGTCTCCCAGTTAATGGTAGGATTCTGAGCCTGCAGCCATGGTAGCCCTAGAATAATGGGAAAGTGGGGAGAAGAGATAAGCATAAAGGACAGTTTCTCTTGATGATCTTTACCCATAAGAACCCTCAAAGGCTCTGTTTCCTGATCCACTGGTCCAGAGGTCAGCAGGGAGCCATCCACAGTTTCCATCTGTACTGGAGTAGCCTTCTTCACTGAACGTATCCCCTGTTTCAGAGCAAAGGAGACATCCATAAAATTTCCACTTGCCCCTGAGTCGATCATAGCAGAGCTAGACACCCAAGCTGAGTCAACCCAGAGTTTGATGGAAAGAAAGCAATGAGAATTGTTTTTCTTACAACTCAGCTGGGACACCGCTGAGGAAACTTGAAAAATGGCAGCGTTTACACAGTCAACGTCCTCAGAGGTAACGGAGTTTAAGTCCGAGAAATCAAGATCTGTTGCTGCAGATCTCTCTGGAGCCTGAGGCTCGGACCTGACAGATCCCCTCTCGCAACACTCACAATGAATGAGTGCTGCAGTAGTCTTACGAGAACGGCTGGGGCAGTTTATAATGAAGTGCCCTGACTTACCACAATAGAAACATAGATTTTCCTTAAAACGATGTTCCTTGCGTGCATCACTAACCCGTCGTTGTAAAGAGTCTACCTGCATGGGTTCAGGTTCAGGTTCCCGTGTAATCCTACTCAAAGGTTCCTTAGCTGGAGAGGAAAGTAGGAAAAGGTTAGTGCGATTGCTTTCGAACCATCTCTCTTGCCTGCGTTCAGTCAGACGAGTATCAATACGGATGCAGTAGTTAATAAAGTCACCTAACGCAGTGGGAGGGTCGGCACGAGCAAGTTCATCCTTAATCAGTGGAGATAACCCCTTTCGAAAAATAGATTTTTTGGCGGAACTGTCCCAGGTGGTATCAAGGGCCCATCTCCTGAAATCCAAGGCATATTCAGCTACCGAGTGCTTACCTTGGCGCAAAGCTAACATGGCTGCTTCAGCTGTTGCACCTCGATTGGGGTCATCAAACACCTGCCCCATGGCTGAAATAAAAGCATCAAGGTGATTCAAACAATCATCCTCAGTCTCAATCAGAGGGTTTGCCCACATCAAAGCCTTGTTGGTAAGCAACATAATTATAGTAAGCACCTTAGATCGTTCAGTGGGAAATTGTGAAGCATGTGCAGAAAAAAAAAGATTGCATTGATTAATAAATCCCCTGAATTTCTCACGTTCACCGCCAAAACGAAAAGGGGGCAACTTGGGAATCCCAGAACTCGGGGCTACGGCAGGAGCCTGGACTCGCTCTTCTAGAACCTCAATCCTGGCTCGCAAATCCTGGCAGTCTGTCCAAACACTTGCAAATTGTGATTAGTGAGGTCCTGTAGGCTTGAAAAACGGGTCTTTATATTCTGCAAATCTGCAAGGATATTATCAGTCACTCCGCAAAGTTCCTTTATGCGGGCCTCCATTTTCCAGATCTTTTAAAACAGGAGTACTGGAAGAAGAGGAGAGGAGGAAAAAAAAAACAATAGTGTTTACCTGTGGTAACACTGCAGAGAGAAAAAAAATTAAGGGAACTGCTCACCTGGAATGGTTGTGAGAAGTCACAACCACTATCATCACAGAAAGTTCACCCGGACATCTGATATCCACAGTTACAGCAGACAAAAAAGAGAAAAGAGAAAAAAAAAAAAACAATAGTGTTTACCTGTGGTAACACTGCAGAAAAAAAAAAACACTTAAGGGAATTGCTCACCTGGAATGGTTGTGAGAAGTCACAACCACTGTCATCACAGAAAGTACAACCGGACATCCGATATCCACAGTTACAGCAGACACAGCCTTTCCAGACCCAGCAGACACTAACGTTTTGGCTTCAGAATCTTGTAATGTATGTAGTACAGTTCATATAGCGTCTTGTGCTTGGGTGCGATGAAAATACATGAGACACAGGTTTGATATAGAAAGTCTTGTATTACTTCATACAAGTTGGCAAAAATAGTCACACAGTTTGCAGACACAGGAGCAGGAGACACAGCAGGCCAGAGTAATCTAAGCTCAGCAATCACTCTCCACAACAGGTTCAGGATCTTCTTCTCTGTTACCGTAAGTCCATGCAAACGTGGGTCTTTCAAAGAGCAGGGTTCAGAGTCCACAAGTGCTTCAGAGTTCCTCAGTAGGAATAGCTGGAGTACAAGGTCCAAGGTTTTAAAGAGTCAGGTCACAGGTTCACTGCAGGCTAGATTCTGAAGCACTGATTGCTCAGCTGTGGCTGCTTAAGAAGCAAAAGGAGAGAATCAGGGCGGGAACATGCAAGCTGGAAACTCCATTTTGACTGAGGGCAAGATAGCTGCAGCAAGACAGAAAGTAAAATGGCTGACGAACAAACTGAGTTTCAGGAACATGTACACAGAACCTTACAGCTCCGGCTTTAAAAGCGGTTTATCTACTCCCAGAAAAGGGAGCCTTCCAGGCCTTCTGGAGCCAGATGATAACGCAGGCTCAACACCTCCTGCCTTAGGTGCTTTTGTGCTTTTGGCACTACCAGTAGATGCACCACCACCACCATCAGTACCAGCTGCCCCCCCCCGCCCACATCCGCGGCCTCTACCACCATACTTAATCATGTTTGGGAAAATGTACCAAAAATACCAGCAGATATATGGTACTGTATGAGGAGCCTACAGCTGTATACGGTGTAGGGAAAAATTTAAATCTCCCTATATACACACAGATTCTCTCTCAGTATGGATTTCACCGTAATACAAAGAGCAGATATACGGTACTGTATCAGAAGCGTACAGCTGTATACGGTGTAGGGGAAAATTTCAATCTCCGTATATATTTCCGGAGTCAGACACAGACGCTCACTCAGTATGGATTTGACCGTAATAAAAACAGCAGAATTACGGTACTGTATCAGAAGCGGGCAGCTGTATACGGTGTAGGGGAAAATTTCAATCTCCGTATATATTTCTGGAGTCAGACACAGATGCTCACTCAGTATGGATTTGACCATTATACCAGCAGATATACGGTACTGTTTGATGAGCGTACAGCTGTATAAGGTGTAGGGGAAAATTTAAATCTTCGGATTTATTTCCAGAGTCACACACAGACGCTCACTCTGTATGGATTTGACCGTAATACAAGCAGATATATGGTACTGTATGAGGAGTGTACAGCTGTATACAGTGTAGGTGAAAATTTAAATCTCCGTATTTATTTCCAGCGTCACACACAGACGCTCACTCATTATGGATTTGACCGTAATACCAGCAGATATACGGTACTGTAGAAGAGCGTACAGCTGTATACGGTGTAGGGGAAAATTTAAATCTCCGTATTTATTTCCGAAGTCACACATAGACGCTCTCTCAGTATGGATTTGACGAAAATACAACAGCAGATATATGTTACTGTATCAGAAGATGCCCGGTGTATATAGTGTAGGGGAAAATTGAAATCTCCGTATATATTTCCGGAGTCACACACAGATAGCCAGCATGTATTTGTCCGTGATACCAGCCGGTACACGGTAGTGTGTGAGGAGCGTACAGCTCTCTACGGTGAGGGAAAAAATGAATGCTCAGTAACTGTGTAGAAAAAAGGAATAAAAGTATTAATGCTGTGTAAAAAGCAGTCTGCACAGCAGTTGTACACACAGCTATACAGCTATCAGGCAGCCTAATAACCAGCACTTCTGCAAACAAGAAAATCCTCCTCTGTCACTGCACAATAACTGTACAGCACAATTGCCATCAACACAAGCACATAAGAACTTCTCTTTCCAGCCCTAACTCTCTCCCTACTGATAAACAGCAACCTCTCCCTACTGTGAAGATCGCCAGAAGTAAAATGGAGGTCGGCGGTCAGGGCTTTTATAGACGCTATGACGCCCCCCAAAGCAAGCCAATCACTGCAATGCCCTTCTCTACGATGGTGGTGGACGCTGCCCATATCATCTCATTGCCCACAGTGTACGTCCTTGCTCATTGGCTGAAAAAGTCACCAGCAAGCCTTCTGGGAAATATGACTTTGTCGCTCGTTTCTACGACCGCATGGCTGACCTCACGCTATGGTCAAGTTTCGGTTGATGAAACTCAACTTTGGCTAATGTCGGGACTTTTGAATCTGACCAACCTGTTTCGCTCAACTCTAGTAATTAGATCTACATGCAATAGTGAAACAAATGAGTGAAATGAAATACACATAGACTGGTCTAGGCATTTAAAGAGTATGTATTACATACATATTAAAGAGTGCACACCTCCCCACTTCCTCGTTGCTGGGGAGCAGGCATTCAACATTGAATTTGATCCAGCACTTCAGATAAAATGCAAAGTTTATTCCATTAATAAAAACATTGTTCAAAGGAAAATCAGTATATTCAAATGAGCAGTTATATCATCCGAGGAAAAAGTCCCAAGAAAAAAATTCAGGGACTTTTAACGCAGGTAATATAACTGCTCATTTGATGATGTGGATTTTCCTTTGAACAATATTTTTATTGATGGAATAAACTTTACATCTTATCTTAAGTGCTGGATCAAATTTCTCCTATTTTGGATTGCCTTTCCTTGTATCTGGGATCCTGTGTACTCGTGGATAGGTTAGCTGATCATACTTTCCTTGTTTCATTTCACATTGAATGACAGGTCTGGTTAAGCAGCATTGTTTTTCTGCGGACCTGAATGCGCCAATGTAACACATGAAGGACTAACAATGTGCTTTTTTTACAGCCTATCATTATCGCAGTCTTAGCATGTATAGATATCAGTGTTTTTAAAAAGCTCGGGGCTCATGAGGAAAGTGAGCAATGATAAGGAAAACAGCACTATTTAAGCAGTCAATGAGTGAACGTTTATGATTTTGCAAGACTAATAACAGCAGCTCCAGATCAAGAACTGACTGGCAGGGAGAGGTGAGCCAAGGGAGACTGGTGAATAGCAATCTCTAATTGCTCTATAAAAAATAAATGGCCTGAGACAGGTGGCTGGGATCTCATTGGTCAACTACTTAGCCTGGAATACAGCTATTGCTTATATTCAGCCAGTATCTGATGGTAACTCACCTTGGCCATGAGCTGGATTTTATGTAAGACTAAAGTTCTTATATTAGGAGAAAATACAGATAAAAAAGCAAGTCAATTGCAAATTTACTTATTTTTATGCTGTCTGACTAACTATATAAATTTCAAAACCAATGAATTGAGGCAAAAAATGTAATATGTGCAATGTGTAAAAGCACATTCACACTGTGGCCATGTCACAGACAAAATTCAAGAGAAAACAAAATGTGAGCAAATACCTTGTAGTAAGCATAAAGGTAAATATGAATAGTACCGTATTTTTCGGACTATAAGACGCACCGGACCATAAGACGCAATAAGATGCACCCCGAATTTTCAGAAGGAAAATTGAGAAAAAAAAATAATGTGTCAAATGGGGGTCAGTCTTACAGTCCGAATTCAGCTTACCAGCGAACGGATCAGCACAGATAGAGGAGTGGTCACTGGGGTCATTCGGTGGTCCAGGCTAGTGCAGTAGTGGTGCTTTGTGGGGTGGCTGTGCTCTGTGGGGTGGCTGTGTTCTGTGGGGTGGCTGTGCTCTGTGGGGTGGCTGTGTTCTGTGGGGTTTTTGGGCACTGTGGGGTGGCTGTGTTCTGTGGGGTGGTTGGGCACTGTTGGGTGGCCATATACTCACAAATCCGATGGCGGTCCCAATGCAGCTTCTCTGCGGTGCGGTGGTGGTGTCGGGGCAGCAGTGGGGCTCTGGGCTGCGTCGGGGGATCCGCCGACATTTCATCCTAGCCGGAAAGCCCCCCGCAGCTGCGACGCAGTTCCGGGCTGAAGGAAGGCCGCCAGGGGCCTCCGGTGGTGGTCCTGATGCAGCCTGTGGTGCGGTGATGGTGTCCGGCAGCAGCGGGGCTGTGGGCTGCGTGGGGGGCTCCGCCGGCATTTCGTCCTAGCCGGAAAGCCCCCCACAGCTGCGACGCGGTGCTAGGTTGAAGAATGGCCGCCAGGGGCCTCTGGCAAGATGGCCACCGCATACTCCTTCAAATCTCGGCAATGAGATAGATAAATATACTAAAATAAGAAACTGAGAAAATGACATAATTAAAAAATAAGAAAGAAAATAAGGGGCATTGACAGAGTCCGGGGTGGTGTCAGGGGTGGCAATCTTACCCGTATTTTGGCACAACGCGAATATAGGTGGATCGTCACCCTGGACACGGTAACATCCAAGGGCTTAAACGAAAAACTGACATTTGCCCCATTCTTATAATGATTTCATGGTCTTTCGCTGTGTCCCTTCTCAGGCCTTGCTCACCCTTCTCTCGTCCGCTATGGTGTCTGTCCTATGTTGAATATAACTATGAATCTACCCACCATGTTTTTAATTATTATTTTTTAATTATGTCATTTTCTCAGTTTCTTATTTTAGTATATTTAATGTTGTTGTTATTTGGATTGAAGATTCGCCTCGGCATGTCTTTTTTCATCTGATTGAATTTGAAGACTCTTCTAGGCATGCTGTGCTTCAGAAAAAAATCTTATGGATCCATTTTTGGTCTACACTCTGGATGAAAGATCGTCTCATATATGTCTGTTATAATTGTATAACCATTATTATGTAAATTTGTCACTTATATGAGCACTATATGCACTGTTCATTTTTGTTTCCCCCTTATTTGTATATATCATATGTTATTTATGATTCTTTTGGGGTCTTATGTTCACTAACCTTATTTTTATTATATGCAAGTAATATTATTATCATTGTTTAATAGTGCACTTTATTTTAACCACGCACAGTATATATATACAATGTTCTTTATTTCTTATTTGTGACGTGATGTTCCACTAGAATTTTCTGTGTAAATATTCAGATTTGTTATGTGGTATAACAGCACCATCTAGTGGTCGTTTTATAGAATGTCTTTGGTTGTTGATATTGAGGTTTTTTGACATATCTACCACACCGTAGTTCATGAGTCATAGCTTTGATGACTCATCAGCCAGCCCCAGCAGCCATGTTTTTTGCTCAGTATGCAACTAAGACAGTTCATTCCTGTGTACCTCCTGACATCAGAATCCAATAGTGATCTCTTACATCCAGATCTGTAGCCGCACAATCGGTAGGTCCTAAACACATTCACCATGAACTTGACAGCCGTATAAATATTGGGATGTTTACATCATGCTGTTATGAAAATGTGAGAGTTGTAGTCCATGCTTTTCCGACTGGTCAGTAAGCATGGGATATACCGCATGTTATATGTAACTACATGTTATGCATATAGTGTGTTCCCTCACCACTGTATATTGTGTATATATTGTATGCTTGCCACATGTTTGTGAGCACATAGTAAAATACTGTTATTTGTTCCACAGTTTTTTACCATATTCGATTCCTGCAATAAACTTGGTAACAGACATCACGTGTCTATCAAATCACTGTTGGGATCAAGGTTATGCTGTCTGCAAGGATTATGTACACATACACATAAGACGGGCAGAACAGTAAAAAACGATTAACCCTCGCAGGCTGGATAGAAGAACTGCGGATTCTCACATACTGATCGCAGTAAAACTGCCCGCTACAAGCTGGATAGAAGATACCGCAGCTCGCACATAGTGATCGTCGTGAAACCAAGCTTCTGTCAAGCCTGAAAGAAAGGGCGCGAATCCTGTCAGAGCGTCACCATGTCAGCCGCAGAAGGTAGATCATTCACCACAAGATCTGCAATCTCAGCCAGCTGCAAAAACTCAAAGAAGTCAGTGAGCAGCTCTACCATCGCCATTGCCCACGCAAAAGCAGAAGCTGCCAAAGTGCGAGCATCTTTTGCTGAACAAGAAAGGCAATTAGAAGCAGAGGAAGCACAAATGAAGGCACACATGGAAGCAGAGGAAGCACACATGAAAGCAGCTCTGGCCGAACAACAGGCACACATGGAAGCAGAGGAAGCACGCATGAAAGCAGCTCTGGCCGAACAACAGGCACACATGGAAGCAGAGGAAGCACGCATGAAAGCAGCTCTGGCCGAACAACAAGCACACATGAAAAAACTAGCATTGGAGAGGGAAGCCGCAGTTGCACTGGCAGAGGCTGAAGTTTTGGAGGAGGCAGCAAGTATCGCAAGTAATAGACGCAGCAGTATGCTTGGATCAGAGCTCAGTCAACAGGACAAAGCACGACACACTTCAAAATACGTACTGCAGTATGCTAAGTCAGATGACGGTCTGTATTACGGTCCAGGAGCTGAGTCAACCCCTGCTTACAAACTCCAGCCTAATCCTGTCACACAACAAGCAGCCTCAGCCTTCCAAATGCCATACATCAAGCAAGACAGTAACTTTATATATCATCGGTCCCCAATGCAACCTGCATTCCAACCGACAGACAGCTGCAGAGCAGCTCCAGCCTTCAAGAAGGAACAAGTAGATGGTAGTTATTACAACAAAGACAAGTTTAAAGACTACTCTAACCCACATGGACCTCTGCACCTCAGCTCGTTTCCAGATTCATCAAACAGAAATCAAGGTATGTCAGATGTTCTCAAATTCCTTGCTCGATGTGAGTTGATAACCCAAGGACTCTCCAAGTTTAATGACAAACCTGAAGGCTATAGAGCATGGCGATCCTCATTCAGAAATACAATCAAAGATCTGGATCTGTCTGCAAACGAGGAGGTTGACCTTTTAGTCAAGTGGCTAGGAAATGAATCCACAGAGCATGCAAAACGGATTAGGGACATCAATTTAGACTATCCCGACAGAGGACTAAACCTGATATGGGAGAGACTGGAGGAGTGTTACAGCTCACCAGAAGTGATAGAAAACGCACTCTTCAAAAGAATTGAGGATTTCCCAAGATGCAAGGCAAAGGTTTCCAAAAACTGAGAGAATTGAGCGATCTGTTGACAGAACTTCAAGTTGCCAAAGCTCAAGGAGACTTACAAGGCCTAGCATTCTTGGACACAGCACGCGGTGTAAATCCCATAGTACGCAAACTTCCGCAAGGCCTGATAGATAAGTGGATCGGTCAAGGCTCCAAATACAAGGAACAATACAACGTCCCATTTCCTCCATTCTCATTCTTTGTGGACTTTGTACACCAACAAGCAAAGATTAGAAATGACCCCAGCTTTGACTTCTCAATGTTTGACACCACGTACCCCAAATCAGGTAAACCTGTCTCAATGCGTAACCTGAGAGATACACCAGTGGCAGTACACAAAACCAGTGTATCTCTTCAAGATACTTCACGCAAAACTTATAGTACTGCAGAGACTGATAAGACCTCATCTAAAGACCCGTGCAAAGATTGCCCTCTGCATAAGAAACCACATTCGTTGTTGAAATGCAGAGGATTCAGAGAAAAACAGCTCAAAGATCGCAAAACTTTCCTCAAAGAAAACCACATTTGCTACAGGTGCTGCGCAGCAACTTCACATCTTGCAAAAGACTGTACAACAAACATTAAATGCTCAGAATGTGACAGTGAAGAGCATAACACAGCTTTACACCCAGGACCAGCTCCATGGACTCTCACACCCTCAGACCAAGTGGCAGAGCACGGCGAGGAGCAGAGAGACCCTACACCTCCTGAAGTGACACCTCAGTGCACCCAAGTCTGTGGAGAAGGACTTAGCAACAAATCTTGCTCCAAGATCTGTCTTGCCACAGTTTACCCCATTGGTCACAAAGAGAAAGCTGTAAAGTTGTATGCCATCCTTGATGATCAGAGCAACAGGTCTCTCGCTAATTCAACTTTCTTTGATATCTTCGACATTAAAGGAAACAGCTCGGCATATTCACTTAAGACTTGCACAGGTGTGAGTGAAGAAAAAGGGAGAAGAGCTACTGGTTACCAAATTGAATCCTTAAATGGTGAAACATCCCTGCCTCTGCCTACGCTGATAGAATGCAATCAGATCCCAAACAACAGAGAAGAGATTCCTACACCTGCAGCAGCATCACATCATGGACATCTAAAAAATATAGCGCACCTAATTCCTGAAGTCGACCCAGACGCTCCAATAGTACTTCTGCTTGGAAGAGACATCATAAGAGTCCACAAGGTGAGGAAACAGATAAACGGTCCTCACAGTTCTGCTTATGCTCAGAAGCTCGACCTAGGGTGGGTCATTATAGGCGATGTCTGCCTAGGAAGCGTTCACAAGCCTACCACTGTGAATTCTCTCTTCACAAATACATTGGAAAATGGACATCCATCCCTCTTTCAGCCTTGTCCTAACAGATACCTTGTAAGAGAGAACCCTACAAGTGTGTTATACCCGGACTGTGCAGAAGATGAAGATCATCTGGGGTGTACAGTGTTCCAGAGGACAAAGAAAGACAACAAGACCGCTTGCTCTATTGAAGATGAGACCTTCTTAAGTATAATGGAACAAGGATTCTCTAAAGATGAAACAAATACCTGGGTAGCACCACTGCCTTTCAAAACACAGAGAACCCACCTTCCTAACAACAGAGTTCAAGCCGCAAAACGCTTCAGTTCTCTCAGGCGCAGCTTTGAGAAAAGACCAGAAATGAAGGTACATGTTTTTGGCAATAGTCCATCTCCTGCTGTCGCCATTTATGGACTGCGACTCTCTGCCCAAGAAGGTGAAGAAAACTATGGGCAAGACGTTAAGAAGTTTGTTGAAAGAGACTTCTATGTGGATGATGGCCTAAAGTCACTTCCCTCACCAGAGGCTGCCATCAGCCTACTCAAGAGGACTCAACGTATGCTTTCCTGTTCAAACCTCAGACTGCATAAAATAGCTTCAAACAGCGAAGATGTTATGGCAGCCTTCCCAGTTCAAGATCATGCCAGCGATCTGAAAGACCTAGACTTTGCAACGGACCCCATACCCATGCAACGCAGCTTAGGGCTCAGCTGGGATCTCAAGTCTGACACCTTTACCTTCCAGGTTGACCAAGAGCAAAAGCCCTTCACACGACGTGGTGTCTTATCCACCATCAACAGCCTATATGATCCACTTGGATTTGCAGCACCAGTCACCATCCAAGGTAAGACTCTCCTCAGAGATTTAACTGCAGACACATGTGATTGGGACTCTCCACTTCCCCCAGAGAAAGAAGCTCTATGGGTAACCTGGAGAGACTCTCTAAAGACATTGTCTAATCTACACATTCACAGACCATATGCTCACATCTCTGCTGCAGAGGTTCAGACTAAGCAGTTGTGTATATTTTGTGACGCTTCAGTAAAGGCGATAGCTGCAGTCGCTTACCTTAAAACAACAGATATCAAAGGTCAAGTCCAGATTGGCTTCGTGATGGGAAAGGCAAAATTGGCACCATGTCCTGAGCTTACCATACCAAGACTGGAACTTTGTGCTGCTGTTCTAGCAACAGAGCTAGCTGAGCTCATTGTGACAGAGATAGATTTAAAGCTTGAAGATACGGTGTTCCATACAGACAGTAAAGTAGTGCTGGGTTACATTCACAATGAGACTAGAAGATTCTATGTCTACGTACATAACAGAGTTCAAAGAATCAGGAGGTCAACACGACCTACCCAGTGGCGTTATGTATCAACTGATCACAACCCAGCAGACCACGCAACAAGAGCTGTTCCTGCAGCCCATCTTAAAGTCACTCCATGGCTCACAGGACCAGCATTCCTCTACAAATCAGTAAAAGACACATTTGAAATGTTAGAACCAGATTCTGATGCAGAGATTCGTCCTCATGTTTCTGTACTCACTACAAGAGTTTCTAGCAGAGAGCTCGACTCTAAACGGTTCAACAAGTTTTCTGCCTGGAGGTCACTGAACTGATTTTGTTGCTCTCTCCAGAGGTACCTTAAAGTGGTATCTTTAAGATACCAGGCGAGGAGTGTGATGTTCCACTAGAATTTTCTGTGTAAATATTCAGATTTCTTATGTGGTATAACAGCACCATCTAGTGGTCGTTTTATAGAATGTCTTTGGTTGTTGATATTGAGGTTTTTTGACATATCTACCACACCGTAGTTCATGAGTCATAGCTTTGATGACTCATCAGCCAGCCCCAGCAGCCATGTTTTTTGCTCAGTATGCAACTAAGACAGTTCATTCCTGTGTACCTCCTGACATCAGAATCCAATAGTGATCTCTTACATCCAGATCTGTAGCCGCACAATCGGTAGGTCCTAAACACATTCACCATGAACTTGACAGCCGTATAAATATTGGGATGTTTACATTATGCTGTTATGAAAATGTGAGAGTTGTAGTCCATGCTTTTCCGACTGGTCAGTAAGCATGGGATATACCGCATGTTATATGTAACTACATGTTATGCATATAGTGTGTTCCCTCACCACTGTATATTGTGTATATATTGTATGCTTGCCACATGTTTGTGAGCACATAGTAAAATACTGTTATTTGTTCCACAGTTTTTTACCATATTCGATTCCTGCAATAAACTTGGTAACAGACATCACGTGTCTATCAAATCACTGTTGGGATCAAGGTTATGCTGTCTGCAAGGATTATGTACACATACACATAAGACGGGCAGAACAAGTGCACTTTATTTTAACCACGCACAGTATATATATACAATTTTCTTTATTTCTTATTTGTGACGATCCTCCTGAAAATGTCTACCTCTATGGTCTCCATGATGATGGCTGTGGCGGTGCGCGCATGCGCCCTGCTCCACGCTGATTCCGCCCCCTTCACGGCCGTCTATGTTGCCTCGCGCGCACATTGATGACGTCATGAGGCGATTTTTGCCTACATGCGAGCGATGCATTGACTGCCGGGGGAGAGGGAGGTACTTCCAGCTGCGTGTGATGCTGGGAACATGTGCGCCCTATTACACCGACATTATCTGGATTTTACCACATATAAAAAGCCCTGGGGTTATGACATGGTGAGTCCCCTTTTGAGAAAGCACTGCCGCGAAACGCGCGTCAGGGGGTCTGCTCTTGGGAGACGCACAGACCATTGGTTTACATATAGAGATCTGTTGGATTGATTTCCTTTTATATATTGATGTGATGGCTACTAGTGTTGAGCGATACGATACTGCAAGTATCGGGTATCGGCCGATATTAGCTCTATCGGCCTTTCGATAATTAGTTTCGATATTTTCCATATATCGTATACCGGAATCGGAAGTTCCCATAATTCTTTGAGAGGCAATGTGATTTTAGTCAGCCATTGAGGAATCCTAAGAAGTGTGGGCACATCCTGTACTGCTGCGGTTATGTTAACTAATGGCATGGCTGTGATTGGATGCTGAAATGATGTCAGAATGCACTATAAAAGGCGCCGCCGCCATTTTAGCGTCTCTGTGCTGTGAATTCAGTAAGGGACAGAACGCTGCTGTGCTGACTCTGAGGGACAGTTAGAGATTGCGATTTAGTGTACTGTGCTGTAGGCAGGCTAGCACCAACCGCTGTGTAAAGCTTCCTTTTGCCTGCAGTGTTGTTTTAACAGCTCTGCAAGGTGTGTGTGAGTGCAGGTGACGCTGCAGTTTGCTCTGCATGCAACGCTGTCTGTAGGCATCTGCACGTGTCACTCACAGACTCTTTTTTTTTTCTTCAGTGTAATTCTTGCAGCTCCATGCAATTTAACTATTAGTGTGACGCGCTTCCATCCGTATCCAATACATTGGTTGCAAACACTATAGAAGTAGACAAAGGAGTAGCCTTTCACAGATTGTGAACAGTTGTGTTTCAGTGTTCACTTCAGTCTGTGTTTTTTATTTTTTGAGTGCACATCACGCTCCAGTTACTTGTTCAAGCACTGCTGCTTGTACTCTGCTGAGCGTGTCTCAGTGCCTCATCCTTTTCATTTATCTCCAATTGGTTCTGCTCCATTCCATTTAAAATATAATCTATTAGTGTGATGCGCTTCCATCCGTATCCAATACATTGGTTGCAAACACTATAGAAGTAGACAAAGGAGTAGCCTTTCACAGATTGTGAACAGTTGTGTTTCAGTGTTCACTTCAGTCTGTGTTTTTTATTTTTTGAGTGCACATCACGCTCCAGTTACTTGTTCAAGCACTGCTGCTTGTACTCTGCTGAGCGTGTCTCAGTGCCTCATCCTTTTCATTTATCTCCAATTGGTTCTGCTCCATTCCATTTAAAATATAATCTATTAGTGTGATGCGCTTCCATCCGTATCCAATACATTGGTTGCAAACACTATAGAAGTAGACAAAGGAGTAGCCTTTCACAGATTGTGAACAGTTGTGTTTCAGTGTTCACTTCAGTCTGTGTTTTTTATTTTTTGAGTGCACATCACGCTCCAGTTACTTGTTCAAGCACTGCTGCTTGTACTCTGCTGAGCGTGTCTCAGTGCCTCATCCTTTTCATTTATCTCCAATTGGTTCTGCTCCATTCCATTTAAAATATAATCTATTAGTGTGACGCGCTTCCATCCGTATCCAATACATTGGTTGCAAACACTATAGAAGTAGACAAAGGAGTAGCCTTTCACAGATTGTGAACAGTTGTGTTTCAGTGTTCACTTCAGTCTGTGTTTTAATTTTTTGAGTGCACATCACGCTCCAGTTACTTGTTCAAGCACTGCTGCTTGTACTCTGCTGAGCATGTCTCAGTGCCTCATCCTTTTCATTTATCTCCAATTGGTTCTGCTCCATTCCATTTAAAATATAATCTATTAGTGTGACGCGCTTCCATCCGTATCCAATACATTGGTTGCAAACACTATAGAAGTAGACAAAGGAGTAGCCTTTCACAGATTGTGAACAGTTGTGTTTCAGTGTTCACTTCAGTCTCTGCGTAATAACCACACTTAGGCCTTATAACTTTTCTGACTTTCTTTATCAATCTACCAAGATGAATAAGTCAGTGAGTAAGGCACGTGGTCGTGGCCGTGGAGTTTCAGCAGGGAGAGGACGTGGGGATTCTGTGGCTGCTGCCGCCCTCAGTGACACAGCATCCACCAGTTTTACCCATGAACGTTCCTTTATGCGCACTTTGGTAGGAGCTCGGCGTGCCCCCCTGCTGCGGGAAGAACAAATTGAAGCCGTTGTTGGTTGGATGGCAGCCAATGCATCGACTTCAATTCCTTCCACCTCCTCTCAGGAACACAACACTGTTGAGCAACCATCTGTCTGTTCACCGCCTGTCAAATTGCCCAGGCAGTCAGAGAGTTCTGTACAGGAGCCAGCTGAGTCTCTGCTTCTGTTCTCAGAATCTGTTGGCTCGCAAACACGGGCACAGGCAAGCAGCATTCTGCAATTTGAAGAAGAGGGAGTATGCAGTGATGCGCAACAGCTGTGTCTCTCTCAATCTGAAGAGGCGGGTGAGCCAGTGCCGATGGACAGCACACCGCAGAACGCATCTTATGATGATGATGAGACTCAGGTGCCAGGTTTTGTGGAGCATGGTGCTGCCCAGACCATCCAACAGCAGCAGGTGTTGGAAGAGGGTAGTGGAGATGATGAAGTCCGAGACCCAACATGGCGTGAGCAACAGGAAGGTGGTGGGAGCAGCTCTGAGGAAGAGATTGTCCCAACGGTACAAAGAGGAGGGAGAGGTAGGCTGCAGACTTGCTTGCCTGTAGCCTCCAGTTTGGCACCTGTTGGGAGCAGTTCTCTTAGAAATGTCAAAATTGGCGCTCCCATGACTTGCACTGCGTGGTCCTTTTTTGACAGACTTGTAGATGATATTTGCTATGTTCAATGCAAGCTGTGTAAGCAAAAAGTTAAAAGAGGGAAAAATATCAGTAACCTGAATACCACAAATATGTGGAAACATGTACGGACAAAGCACGTAGCTGAGTTACAAAGACACACTGGAGATGTAGGCCAACCTACAGCAGCACCTACATCTTCAGGTCGTGTTCGAGCCTCTACCTCCAGCTCACACACACCTGGTTCGGCTTCCTCACAGGATCTCCATGGAAGAACCTCGGTCACTGTTGTCCATAGACAAACTGTTATTCCACCCACAGCAGCAAGTTCACAGTCATCGTCACACTCCCAGAACAAAAAACAGCCATCGGTACCACAGGCATGGGATAAAAGATGGCCATACTCGGCAAACCATCCACGAGCACAGGCTCTGAATGCTGGCATTGCAAAACTCCTGTCCCTTGAAATGCTGTCATTCAGGCTGGTGGAGACTGACAGTTTCAGGAACTTTATGGCATTGGCAGTCCCACAATATAATGTGCCAAGCCGATTTTATTACAGCAGGCAAGCTGTCCCTGCTCTGCAAAACATGTCGAGGGAAACATTAAACATGCGCTACTAAACGCCGTCAGTAGCAGGGTCCACCTGACCACCGATGCGTGGACCAGTACCCATGGCCAGGGACGATACCTTTCCCTCACTGCCCATTGGGTCAATGTTGTGGAGCCGGGTACAGATCTTGCCAGTGGCGCTGTACGTGTTCTGCCAACTCCAAGGATTGCAGGAATCCAGTCTGTACACATTGATTCCTCCTCCTACTCCAGTTCCTCAGAATCATCGCTGCACGAGCCGTCACGGTATGCCTCCACATGGACCCGTGAACGCTTACCTGTTGCGACCGATATGAGCACAGCCGTGGCCAAACGTCAACAGGCCATCCTGAAATTAATTTCCATGGGGAATCGAAGCCACACAGCGCAGGAGCTCTGGGATGCCATCAAGCAGGAGAGCGACGTGTGGTTTTTGTCAGCTAATCTCCAGCCAGGCTTGGTAGTGTGTGACAATGGCCGAAATCTGGTGGCAGCTCTGGGCCTTGGCAACCTCACTCACATACCATGTCTGGCACATGTGCTCAACTTGGTCGTGCAGAGTTTTTTGAGGGACTATCCGGATCTTGATGCACTGCTGCACAAGGTCCGCCTAGAGTGCGCTCACTTGCGACGTTCCAGCATGGCCAGATCGCGCATTGCAGGTCTGCAAGTCAGATTTCGCCTTCCTGAACATCGCATCATATGTGATGTACCCACCAGGTGGAATTCCACGTTACATATGTTGGAGCGGTTGTGTGAGCAGCAGCCAGCAGTAATGGAGTATCAGCTGCAACAGGCGCAATCAACTCGCAATTTGCGCCGTTCACACTTCACCACTACTGAGTGGGCCTCTATGAAGGACATCTGCGACGTTTTGCGTGCGTTTGATGTCTCAACGCGGATGGCAAGTGCAGATGATGCACTAGTCAGCATGACTGTCCCCCTTATCTGCCTGCTTCAGAAATCACTGAAAGCACTAAAGGAAGAGGTTTTGGAAGAGGTGGAGGATGAGGAGTCACAAATTCAATTACCTTCAGGACAGTCAGCGCAACGTGGTTCCTCACAAAGGGCTGGGCAGGGCTCACTTTGTGAGGAGGATGAGGAGGAGGAGGAGTCAATGGAGGAGGAAGAAATCCCTGCAGAGGGAGGTACACAACGCTCTAGTCAGTATGTAGAGCGAGGGTGGGGTGATGCAGAGGAGGCAGAGATGATGCCTCTTCCAGAGGACAGCCTTTCTTGGCCAGTTGGGAGTCTGCAGCACATGGTTGATTTCATGCTTCAGTGCCTGAGAAACGACCGCCGCATCGCCCACATTCTCACCACGTCAGATTATTGGGTGTACACCCTCCTAGACCCTCGCTACCGGACAACTTACAAACCCTCATCACACCGGTGAACCGGGACCGTAAAATGCAGGAGTACCAAGACACACTGGTGCAATCCATACTGTTGTACATTCCAGCCGAGAGAGCTGCTGCTACTGCTTTACAAAGCAGCTCTGTGCGTCGAGGCAGTGTAGACACCTCTACAACAAGAGGGAGCAGAAGCAGCGCCTCTGCACAGGGCAAGAGCTGTATATTACAAATGTGGCAAAGTTTTGTGACAGCGCCAGCAAGGTCTATACCATCCGAGACGGCTCCAGTCACCAGGAAGAAACGTTTCCGTAAGATGGTGACAGACTACTTGGCTTTCCCTCTAAGTGTACTCCCAGATGCCTCTTCCCCTTTCAAATTTTGGGTCTCTAAGTTGGATACATGGCCAGAGCTTAGCCAGTATGCATTGGAGGTGCTGGCTTGCCCTGCTGCCAGTGTATTATCTGAGCATGTCTTTAGTGCTGCAGGTGGTGTAGTAACAGACCGTCGCATGCGACTATCCTCAGAGAATGTAGACCGGCTTACTTTTCTGAAAATGAACAAGGCATGGATCTCACCTGAATTTGCCTGTCCGTTTTCAGATTAAATAACTGTTTGGCAACGTTTTCCATGTCTCCTGTTATGTTCATCTTTCTACCAACTGAACTCTACTCCCTGGGCTACAATACTGCCATTTGTTGCTCGTAAGTAATTGGCAGGGGTACTGACTCATGGCCAGCCTGGTTACAGCACGACAGCTGTTTCCTGGCAGTGTGAACGTCAATTATCCTCCAATAAGTTGTGCTGTCGTGTTGCATTCGGGTTAGCCGACTCTATGGTGCCTGCAGTTTAGGTGATTCCTATGTGTGCTGTGGGATATGTAAATAAAGGCGGTTTCCATTGTGACAATAGGACAAGCACCCACTGTAGGACTGTGTGATTCGGTAACTGCGGACGGCTTGCGTCCTGTCAACTTACATTTTCATGGGTGCGTTCTTCTACCCGTCCGGGGTTCAGTACCGTCAACTGGTTCTCCCCAGTGCCTTTGGCCTAGGTGCCTCCATCTCCGTATCCGAGTTCCACCAACGTCTGCTGGTCCTTGGTAGTGCTTTGAAGCACAGGTACCTCCTGCTTAGTAACCGTGTCACAGTAACGTCAGCTGGTACTCGGTTGTGACATTGCCTCTTTTCCTTCTGCTACCCGTCCGGGGTCCAGTACCGTCAACTGGTTCTCCCCAGTGCCTTTGGCCTAGGTGCCTCCATCTCCGTATCCGAGTTCCACCAACGTCTGCTGGTCCTTGGTAGTGCTTTGGAGCACAGGTACCTCCTGCTTAGTAACCGTGTCACAGTAACGTCAGCTGGTACTCGGTTGTGACATTGCCTCTTTTCCTTCTGCTACCCGTCCGGGGTCCAGTACCGTCAACTGGTTCTCCCCAGTGCCTTTGGCCTAGGTGCCTCCATCTCCGTATCCGAGTTCCAGCAACGTCTGCTGGTCCTTGGTAGTGCTTTGGAGCACAGGTACCTCCTGCTTAGTAACCGTGTCACAGTAACGTCAGCTGGTACTCGGTTGTGACATTGCCTCTTTTCCTTCTGCTACCCGTCCGGGTTCCAGCACAGTCAGCTGGTCCTCGTTACTTCCATTGTCTCTTGCTCCATCTGATACCCGTCAGGGTTCCAGTAACGTCAGCTGGTTCTCGGAAATTAGACGACCTTAAAGACCACCCAGAAGAAGATGACGACAACAAGGACGACGAGCATGAAGCCAACCAGCCTGAACACCATCACAAAGAAAAAATAAAAGATTACCCAGAAGAAGATCACCAACAGGACAAAGAAGGTTAAGACAAACTACAAGATACAGAACAAGAGACAGAAGAACAATAAGCAGAAGATCAAAAAGCTGAAGAACATGAAGTATAAGACCAAAATGAAGAGCAAAATATATGCTCTAAATTCTAAGCAGAAGAAGACTAAGCAGTGTATGGGGGTGAGTCCGTTCCTCCTCGTGGTGCCCCTGGAAAATGCCTGCTGCTGCAGGCTAAACTGAACACGGACAAATACTGTTGTAATTTAAATCTTTTGTGACAGCAAGAACGGAAGGATGAACAATTCATACTTTTACAGATTACAAGTACAGGAATCTCTGTCACAAATAAGAATATGATGAAGAAGATGAAGAGGAAGAAGATGAAGAATTTGAATATGAAGAAGATTAATTAGTTTAATAATAACAATATGAGTAATGTAAACAAAAACATGAATAGCAAGAAGTTTAAGAAGAAGATTAACCCCTTAACGACCGCCGATACGCCTTTTAACGGCGGTCATTAAGGGTACTTAAACCACAGCGCCGTTAATTAACGGCGCTGTGGAAAAAGTGAATAGCGCCCCCCAGAGGCGCATTTTCTCTGGGGTCTCGGCTGCCGGGGGTAGCCGAGACACCAGGGAACATGAATCGGGTCGGTTTTTACCGACACCGATGTTGCGATCGCCGTTATTAACCCTATAACGGCGACCGCAACAAAAAAAAAAAAAAAGTGCCATTTAATTTCTCTGTCCTCTGATGTCATCGGACATCAGAGGACAGAGAAAAAGGGTCCCCGGGACCCCCACTGTGGCCCCCGAACCCTCCTCATGGCCCCAGGGCCCTCCGGTGTCCCCCGGTGCCGGCGCCATGCTTTAAAATGGCGGGCGCACGAGTGCTGCGCCCGCCGCGAGGTGACGGGGGGATGGGTGATTTTCTCTGGGGTCTCGGCTGCCTGGGTAGCTGAGACCCCAGAGAACATAATAGGGGCCCCCCCAATCACCACTCTTTTGCGATCGCCATATACTGGCGATCGCAAAAGAGAAATCAATGCTGCGATCCCTGCCTGTAAATTTCTCTCCCCTCTGATGTGATCGCACATCAGAGGGGAGAGAAATAGTGTCCCGGGACCCCCGATCTCACCCCCCCCTGTACCTGGAGGGGTCCCGTGTCCTCCGATCCCCCCCGGTGCGGTCCGATCCTCCCCCTCGCCTCCGGTCCTCCCCCTGGCCTCCGTTCAGCCGGCGTCTGATCACAGTGATCAAAATAAAAAAAACAGTACATAAACCCCCCTATATCACCCCCTTGGTTAGGGACAAATAATAAAATAAAGAAATTTTATTTATTTTCATTTTTCCATTAGGGTTAGGGTTAGGGGTATAATTAGGGTTATAATTAGGGTTAGGGTTATAATTAGGGTTGGGATTAGCGTTAGGGTTAGGCTGGGTTCATATTGCGTTATGGCAGTCCGTTAGACGGACTGCGTTACACCGCGGTATAACGCGGTGTAACGCAGTCCGTTAACGCTGCCATTCACCCGCATTTGAGGGCGCATCGCGACGCATGCCGCTTTACGTAAAGCGGCATGCGTTCGCGACGTGCCGTCATTCAGTGACGGAGCCTCGGACACGGCCTGCAGCGTCTGGGCTCCGTCACCGCTAGCGCAGATGAATCATCGCTGATTCCTCTGCGCTAGTGAGTATAGCATAACGCGATCGCGTTATGCTATACCGTTACCAGCCCGTCAACGCTATGTGTTGAATGGGCTGGTAAAACGCAATATGAACCCAGCCTTAGGGTTAGGGTTATAATTAGGGTTAGGGTTATAATTAGGGTTAGGGTTGGAATTAGGGTTAGGGTTACAACTAGGGTTAGGGTTACAATTAGGGTTAGGGTTACAATTAGGTTAGAGTTACAATTAGGTTAGAGTTAGAATTAGGGTTGGTATTAGGGTTAGGGTTGAGATTAGGGTTAGGGGTGTGTTGGGGTTAGGGTTGGAGCTAGAATTGAGGGGTTTCCACTATTTAGGCACATGAGGGGGTCTCCAAAAACGCAGTGGCGTTCAAAAAGTCAAATGGCGCTCCCTCCCTTCCGAGTCCTGCCGTGCGCCCAAACAGTGGTTTACCCCCACATATGGGGTATCAGCGTACTCAGGACAAATTGGACAACAACTTTTGTGGTCTAATTTCTCCTGTTACCCTTGGGAAAATAAAAAATTAGGGACTAAACGATCAGGTTTGTGGAAAAAATATGATTTTTTATTTTCACGCCCGGGCGTTATAAACTTCTGTGAAGCACTTGGAGATTCAAAGTGCTCACCACACATCTAGATAAGTTCCTTAGGGGGTCTAGTTTCCAAAATGGGGTCACTTGTGGGGGGTTTCCACTGTTTAGACACATCAGGGCCACTATAAACGCGACATGGCGTCCAGCCAATTCTGCGTTGAAAAAAGTCAAACGGTGCTCCTTCCCTTCCAAGCTCTGCCATGCACCCAAACAGTGGTTTACCCCCACATATGGGGTATCAGCGTACTCAGGACAAATTTTACAAAAACTTTTGGGGTCTTGTTACCCTTGGGAAAATAAAAATTGGGGTGAAAAGATTGTTTTTGTGGAAAAAATATGATTTTTTATTTTCACGGCTCTACGTTACAAACTTCTGTGAAGCACTTGGAGGTTCAAAGTGCTCACCACACATCTAGATAAGTTCCTTAAGGGGTCTAGTTTCCAAAATGGGGTCACTTGTGGGGGGTTTCCACTGTTTAGGCACATCAGGGGCTCTCTAAACGCGACATGGCGTCCAGCCAATTCTGCATTGAAAAAGTCAAACGGCGCTCGTTCCCTTGCGACCTCTGCCGTGCGCCCAAAAAGTGGTTTACCCCCACATATGGGGTATCGGCGTATTCAGGAGAAATTGCACAACAAATTTTGTGGTTCATTTTTCTTTGAACAGTTGTGAAAATAGAAAAAATTGGTTCCGAAGTAAAGCTTTTGCAAAAAAAGTTAAATGTTAATTTTTTCCTTCCTAATTGCTTCAGTTCCTGTGAAGCACATAAAGGGTTAATAAACTTCTTGAATGTGGTTTTGAGCACCATGAGGGGTGTAGTTTTTAGAATGGTGTCCATTTTGGGTATTTTCTATCATATAGACCCCTCAAAGTGACTTCAAATGTGAGGTGGTCCCTAAAAAAAAAATGGTGTTGTAAAAATGAGAAATTGCTGGTCAACTTTTAACCCTTATAACTTCGTAACAAAAAAAAATTTTGTTCCCAAAATTGTGCTGATGTAAAGTAGACATGTGGGAAATGTTATTTATTAAGAAATTTGTGTGACATATCTCTCTGATTTTAGGGCATAAAAGTTGAAAATTTGAAAATTGCTAAATTTTCAAAATTTTCGCCATGTTTCCGTTTTTTTCATAAATAAGCGCAAGTCAGATAACATTTTTTTTACCACTAACGTGAAGTACAATATGTCACGAAAAAACAATCTCAGAATCAGCGGGATTCGTTAAAGCGTTCCAGAGTTATAACCTCATAAATTGACAGTGGTCAGAATTGTAAAAATTGGCCCGGTCATTAAGCTGCAAAATGGCTCTGTCACTAAGGGGTTAAGAAGGTGAAGATGAAGAATAATTTGATGAGAAAGATGATGCTGCTGCTGAAGATTATGAAGGAGAAAGTGTGGCACTGGCAAAAGTTAAAAAGGTGAAGAGCATGGAAGTTGTGAAACACACATATTTGCCAAAATAGAAAAAAGGTTAACAACATTGTCAATTTGTTAGTCAATCCAAACGTATTTGCAAAAAAATATATATTAATGCTATTCCAATGCATTGGGTTAAACATGTATGCCTTTATTGTCTCCTCAACCTCCCCCAATACATTCTACATTAGTCTTTGTTGTTTTCCTTCATGTACAATTAACCAACAAGGCAAGAATGTTTTTTTTTAATGTCGATATTTGGTTCCCATAGACTTACATTGGACTTCCGGGATCGGAATCGGATATCGACGATATTTAGTGATATCGGCGATACCATTCCGATCCGATATTTTTAGATATCGAGCAGTATCGCTCAACACTAATGGCTACATGTTTATATGATATACCCTGGCTATTCATTAATCTGTTGCTGTCTCTCTGACCGACAGCTTATCCTCGTTACACCTCTATGTTCATTCGGGCCTTTATTGTTGGCATTTTTGTAATGTTGTAATAAAGATTGAGATATTTTTTTGAGATATGGTTTATGCTCCTTTTTTTCTTGTTTAATACATTTCTGGGAGTTTTTGCTCTATATTGGCATCAGGGCCAAACTATTTTGGGGTGATTATTTTTCACCACTATTTGACATTATTATTGTATGACTTTTGTTTCAATATAAAATATAGAATGTAAAAGTATTATACCAATAGTACTCAGATTTTTTTTAGACTTTAGCAATAAAATAAGACGACCATAAACAAAAATAAATAAGAGTTTGATACTGATAGAGTAAATTTCTGGCAAATGACATTCTAATAAAAAGGGAATTTAAAATACAATTTCATATCTTTACAATCAACATGCCCGGATTGTCTGCCATGCACTGTAATGCCACAGCCATGTTGGTTGTTGCATTACAGTGATTAGCTGACCACACAGCATCATCAGGTCTATATCAGACCTGGCGTCGCCCTCCTCGTCACATTCAGCTCCGGAATCAGATAGTGTAGGGAGAGTTGCTGCAGAGATAGGGTCAGATTTGTAGGTTTCAAAGTTAGTATGTGTATACCCTAATTGAATACACAAATCCAGCTAAATCAACAGTCCTTCTAAGGACTAATTACGGGGTATATAGATTGCAGTGTTAGGTAGGCAGAGAGTGTATGTGGGTATATACAAATCAAGGCATGCAGGCACTGTATGTGATATATATAGATACTAGCTGTAGTACCCGGCTTCGCCCGGGTTAATTAATAACTGCTGTTAGCTGTAACAAAATAGACTATGTTAACAAAAATTTATTCTGCACATAAAAATCACACACCAAAACGTGCGGGGGTTAAAATTTCCATTCAACACATAGCCTATGATGCTCCTGGGGTTGAGATGTGCGGGCATGCAAAATTTCATGCCCGTAAGTACAACGGTGCAGATTCCTATCCCGGGCCAAAATTATTTGCCGATTTGGAATGCGCGGGGTTAAAATTTCAACTCAAAACCTAGCCTATGACGCTCCCGGGGTCGAGACGTGCGGGTGTGCAAAATTTCATGCCCGTAAATGCAGATTCCTATGCCGGACATACACGCAAGCATTCAGCTTTCTCCCCATTATGTAGATAGGGCCAAAATTGTTTGGCGATTTGGAACGTGCGGGGGTTAAAATTTCCATTCAACACATAGCCTATGATGCTCCTGGGGTTGAGATGTGCGGGCATGCAAAATTTCATGCCCGTAAGTACAACGGTGCAGATTCCTATCCCGGGCCAAAATTATTTGCCGATTTGGAATGCGCGGGGTTAAAATTTTGACTCAAAACCTAGCCTATGACGTTCCCGGGGTCGAGACGTGCGGGTGTGCAAAATTTCATGCCCGTAAATGCAGATTCCTATGCCGGACATACACACAAGCATTCAGCTTTCTCCCCATTATGTAGATAGGGCCAAAATTGTTTGGCGATTTGGAACGCGCGGGGTTAAAATTTCGATTCAAAACATAGCCTAGGACGCTTTCGGGGTCGAGACGTGCGGGCGTGCAAAATTTCATGCCCGTAAGTGCGACGGTGCGGATTCCAATCCCGGACAAACATACCCACATACATACACACATACATACATTCAGCTTTATATATTAGATCACTGATAGTCAGGCATGCATTGTATGTGGCATACTTCATTGCATACATCAAGAGGGTCCATTCCATTACTGTCTGCTGCTGCCTATTACATATATTGACTGTATATGCATAGGCCCAGGTATCAGTGGCCAGGAATAATTTTTTTTGCATCTTAATCCTCATTATTTTATTCAAAAGCAATCCAGAGCACACGTTTTTCTTCTCCATTTACTTGTTGACACTGCAGAATACAGCCAGATCCTTTTCATAGTACAGCGTGAAAATCTAGCTTTTTTAAATGAGTTTGCCCGTCCCAGCGATCACATCTGAGTGCGTAGAAAATTCTGCCATTTTTGTGGTACTGTAAAAATTTTTTGGAGTGTCTTATACAATTTCTTGACACCATTTTGCTGCCCAAAAAATATTTAGCTGCCAAAAAAATATTTAGCTCCAGGGCAGATATTTTACACGGGGTTTTGTCCGTCACACGGATCGCATATCATTGCACTTAAAATTGTGTCATTTCAGGCCTCCATAGAATTGTTTTTGTTGTGTCTCAGCCTACTTACTGACACAATTTTACTGGCCAAAAAAAAATACAGGCCAGATATTTGAAAGCATGGTATCTCTCATTCACACGCCACATCTATCTGTGGGCTACAAATTGTGGCATTTGAGGCCTCCATTCAACTGTTTTTGCTGTGTGTTACCCTAGTTCTTGACACTATTTTTGCTGTAAAAATAAAAAAAATTACAGGCCACATACTTTACAGTGTGTATCTCTGTCACACACCTCATCTATCTGTGGGCTAAAAATTGTGGGATTTCAGGCCTACATTCAACTGTTTTTGCTGTGTGCTACCCTAGTTAGTGACACTGTTTTGCTGTAAAAAAAAAAGACAGGCCAGTAGGCCACATATTTTACAGTGTGGTATTTCCGTCACACCACTCAGCTATCTGTGTGCTAAAAATTGTGGCATTTCAGGCCTCCATTCAACTGTTTTTGCTGTGTGTTACCCTAGTTCTTGACACTATTTTCCTGTAAAAAAAAATAAAAATACAGGCCACATATTTTACAGTGTGGCTTCTCCGTCACACGCCTCAGCTATCTGTGGGTTACAAATTGTGGAATTTCAGGCCTCCATTCAACTGTTTTTGCTGTGTGTTACCCTAGTTCTTGACACTATTCTCCTATAAAAAAAATAAAAAAAAACAGGCCAAATATTTTACAGTGTGGTATGTCCGTCACACGCCTCATCTATCTGTGGGCTACATATTGTGGCATTTGAAGCCTCCATTCAACTGGTTTTGCTGTGTGTTACCCTAGCTCTTGACACTATTTTCCTGTAAAAAAAATAAAAATACAGGTCACATATTTTACAGTGTGGTATCTCCATCACACGCCTCAGCTATCTGTGGGCTAAAATTGTGGCATTTCAGACCTCCATTCAACTGTTTTTGCTGTGTGTTACCCTAGTTTTTAACAATATTTTCTTGTAAAAAATAAAAATACAGGCCACATATTTTACAATGTGATATCTCCGTCACACGCCTCATCTATCTGTGGGCTAAAAATTGTGGCCTACATTGAACCGTTTTTGCTGTGTGCTACCCTAGTTAATCTTGGACAATAAGAGTGAATGGTCAGCGGAGCGCTAGAAACAAAAGGACAGAAACAATTGTATCTTCGTTAGCCCATAACGCATTTCGTTGGCACCTGATGAAGACAGGGTTACCGTCGAAACACGTTGTGGGTTAAAGACGATACAATAGTGTCTGTCCTTTTGTTCCTAGCGCTCCGCTGACCGTTCACTCTTATTATCCAAGTTTACTATCATCCATTGGAGGTGTACGGCTGGAGCTGCAGTGGATCATTGACTCCCGTTCACTTCAACTGCTGCTTCTCTGGCGCTCCCCAGTGACTGCTATCCCTATTGTTTTCTACCCTAGTTAATGACACTATTTTGCTGTAAAAAAAAAACAGGCCACTTATTTTACAGTGTGGTATCTCCATCACACGCCTCATCTATTTGTGGGCTACAAATTGTGGCATTTGAGACCTCCATTCAACTGTATTAGTCACATTAATGCCATCTTCATATTTCCTTATCATATACACGGCATTCCCACGTTGCAAGGTTGCGGGATCCTTCTGCACTATGCCAAATGTGAGGGGAGCCAGTGCCGTAGTCATGGCTGACAATGGTTTCTCAATCACGCCCTGGTCTCCTGCCACATACACACAATGTCCCCTTTGTAGCGTACCATTCTTCCCGCTTTCTGTTCCCTCAGGGTCCTCTCCAATCTGCCTAGGATTTTGTTTGGGCAGCTTCACGCAAAGAGAGAGTCCAGCTCCAACTTAAAATAAACGATTTTACTTGGTTCCATTCTCAGTACGTCCAGCTCAGTCACAGTCACAACATAGGGATCATCACAGAGTACATACTGTTCTTTCCCTGTGCTTTCCCTTCCTTCTTCCAAAATTTCCCAGGTTCGCACTGGCTCGTCCGATACTGTAGTGTTCCTTCTGGCCAGCTTAACTAACTTAAGGAATTCCCCTGTCCGTTTTGCCCCAGACATAAGGGCATCTGCCCACATATTTAACTGCCACATACTGGAGCTGCCCTGCATCCTTTCCAGCTGTGACCTTCAGTCTATAGGCCCTGGATGACTGGGCCCCTAGCTTGCAAATGTTGCTAGGCCAAGTGCCCTGTCCGAGATCTCAGGCCCTACTGACTCAAATGCAAGAAATTCTCTGCCTTACCACAGTTGGCCTCTCCTAGGTTTTAAATAGTTCCTATTAGTCTATCTAATCCTACAGTGTTGTAATATGCCCCCCACTAGTGGCTAATCTACATATTACGCTTTCCTTATCTGTACAATAGAAAGCATACACATAGTTTCATTAAATAGCAAAACACCATAAATATATACATTATATATATACAACATGGATCAGCACTTGTCAGGGACGTAAGACACCTGAGCAAGGGGAGTGAGAACAAGTCAGACCAGGTACACCCCTTACATATCTACTCAGCTCTCCCTGGCTTCTAAGTGTCTATATGAAGTGCATTTAATCTGTATCTGGTACTATTTTCTTACATATCATTTCTTTTGCCATGTTCCGTTAGATTCATCCTATTTTTATTTTATTATGCCATATCTTTGAGAGGTCAGTACAACCCCTCACTCTCTTTATGTTCTTGGTTTAACTATCAGCATCTGGTCTGGGTTTACCCACCCCCTCACTCACACCTGATTGCCCTTAGCTCAAGATATATTCAGAGCCATGAGTCTGATCCAGACTGTAGTCTGATCCACACATCTTTCAAAGTACAGATTTCTAAGTACAAAACTTTGAATTAGACTAGAATTGGACTGGAATTGACTGTAAGGTATGGGATAGACAAAAACTAAATTTTTTCTGTTTCTTTTCACTTTCAAACCCAAACTACTTTATTTCATCCTATCTCCTGTAATCCCTTCTTCTAGTAAAGAACTAGTCATTTCTCCCTCCATCCTCCCCAGCCATCTCACCTCCTCCTCAGAACTGTTCCTCAACATAAAATCTTTTTTCTCCAGACACACATGGCCACATCATGTCCTAGCCTGCTCCCACCTTCTAACAGGCACTGTGTGTGTGTATATAGATCATTGCATACATCAAGAGGGTCCATTCCCTTCCTGTGTTCTGGTGCTGCTGCTGCTACCTGTTTGGTATGTTGGGTGTTGGTTGCTAGCTCCAGGTGTAATTGGAATACTGGCCAGAGGCCACACATTTTTCGGTGTAGTATGTCAGTGTCAGCTCATATCTGTGCGTGCTCAAAATTTGGCCAGTTTACATCAGTTTTTTTTTTGTCCTAGGTGTCACTGTACTGATATACAGCACTAGTTAGCCCAAAAATAAAAAAAATAGAGGCCACACATTTGTCGTAGTGGTATCTCCTTGGCAGCTCATATCTGTGTTTGCTCAAAGTTTGGGCAGTGTAGGCCAGTTTTCTTTTTTTTCTCGTGGGTGTCACAGTCCTGATATACAGCACTAGTTAGCCCAAAAATAAAAAAAAAAGCAAAGCACGCATTTGTCGTAGTGGTATCTCCGTGGCAGCTCATATCTGTGTGTGTTCAAAGTTTGGGCAGTTTGCGTCAGTTTTCTTTTTTTTGTCCTGGGTGTCACTGTAATTACATACAGCAGTAGGTAGCCCAAGAATAAAAAAAAGAACAGGCCACACATTTGTCATAGTGGTATCTCCGTGGCAGCTCATATCTGTGTGTGCACAAAGTTTGGGCAGTGTAAGCCAGTTTTCCATTTTTTGCCCAGGGTGTCACAATCCTGATATACAGCACTAGTTAGCCCAAAAATAAAAAAAACAGGGCACACATCTGTCATAGTGGTATCTCTGTGGCAGTTTATATCTGTGTGTGCTCAAAGTTTGGGCAGTGTAGGCCGGTTTTCCTTTTTTTGTCCTGGGTGTCACAGTCCTGATATACAGCACTAGATAGCCCAAAAGTAAAAAAAAACAGGGCACACAGTTGTCGTAGTCGTATCTCCGTGGCAGCTCATATTTGCGTTTTCTCAAAGTTTTGCCATTGTAGGCCAGTTTTCCTTTTTTTGTCCTGGGTGTCACAGTCCTTTTATACAGCACTAGTCAGCCCAAAAATAAAAAAAAAACAGGGCACACATTTCTCGTAGTGGTATCTCCGTGGCAGCTCATATCTGTGTGTGCTCAAAGTTTGGGCAGTTTACGGCAGTTTTTTTTTGTCCTGGGTGTCACTGTACTTATATAAAGCAGTATTTCACAAAAAAAACTAAAAAAAAATACAGACCACACATTTGTCGTAGTGGTATCTCCATGGCAGCCCATATCTGTGTGTGCTCAAAGATTAGCCAGTTTACGGCAGTTTCCTTTTTTGTGTCCTGGGTGTCACTGAACTTATATACAGCACTAGTTAGCCCAAAAATAAAAAAAACAACAGGGCACACATATGTCTTAGTGGTATCGCAGTCCAAGCTGACATCTGTGCGTGCTCAAAGTTTGGCCTGTTTACAACAGTTTTCTTTTTTTGTCCTGGGTGTCACTGTACTTATAAACATCAGTATTTACCCCCCAAAGAAAGGAAAAAAACACACATTTGTCGTAGTGGTATCGCCATGCCAGCTGATATATGTATGTGCTAATAGTTTGACCAGTTTAAGGCATTTTTCTTTTTTTGTCTTTGGTGGCACTGTACTTATATACAGCAGTATTTTGGAAAAAAATAAAAAAAAATACAGGCCACACATTTGTCGTAGTGATATCACCGTGGTTGCTCATATCTGTGTGTGCTCAAAGTTTCGGCAGTGTAGGCCGGTTTTCCTTTTTTTGTCTTGAGTGTTACAGTCCTGATATACAGCATTAGTTAGCCCAAAAATAAAAAAAAATACAGGGTACACATTTGTCATAGTGGTATCTCAGTGGTAGCTGATATCTGTGTGTGCTGAAAGTTTGGGCAGTGTAGGCCGGTTTTCCTTTTTTTTTCCTGGGTGTCACAGTCCTGATATAAAGCACTAGTTAGCCCAAAAATAAAAAAAACAACAGGGCACACATATGTCGTAGTGGTATTGCAGTCCCAGCTGACATCTGTGCGTGCTCAAAGTTTGACCAGTTTATGGCAGTTTTCTTTTTTTGTCCTGGGTGTCACTGTACTTATATACATCAGTATTTACCCCTCCAAAAAAGGAAAAATGACACATTTGTCGTAGTGGTATCGCTATGCAAGCTGATATATGTACGTGCTCAAAGTTTGGCCAGTTTACGGCAGTTTTCTTTTTTTGTCCTTGGTGTCACTGTACTTATATACAGCAGTATTTTGGAAAAAAGTAAAAAAAATTCAGGCCACAGATTTGTAGTAGTGATATCACCGTGGCAGCTCATATCTGTGTGTGCTCAAAGTTTTGGGCAGTGTAGGCCAGTTTTCCTTTTTTTTGTCCTGAGTGTCATTGTACTTATATACAGCAGTAATAAGCCCCCCACAAAAAATACAGGCCACACATTTGTCAAAGTGCTAACTTCGTGGCAGCTCATATCTGTGTGTGCTCAAAGTTTGGGCAGTGTAGACCGATTTTCCTTTTTTTATACTGGTGTCACAGTCCTTATATAAAGCAATAGTTAGCCCAAAAATAAAAAAAAAACAGGGCACACATCTGTCATAGTGGTATCTCTGTAGGCCGCTTTTCCTTTTTTTGTCTTTGGTGTCACAGTCCTGATAAACAGCCATAGTTAGACCAAAAATAAAAAAAAATACAGGCCACACATTTGTCATAGTGGTATCTCCGTGACAGCTCATATCTGTGTGTGCTCAAAGTTTGAACAGTGTAGGCCGATTTTCCTTTTTTTGTCCTGGGTATCACAGTCCTGATAAGCAGCACTAGTTATCCCAAAAATAAAAAAAACATGGCCAACATTTGTCGTAGTGGTGTCTCCGTGGCAGCTCATATCTGTGTGTGCTCAAAGTTTGGGCAGTTGACGGCAGTTTTCTTTTTTTTGTCTTGGGTGTCAATGTACTTATATACAGCATTAGTTAGCCCAAAAATAAAAAAAGGGCATGCATTTGTCATAGTGGTATCTCCGTGGCAGCTCATATCTCTGTGTGCTTAAAAGTTTGGGCAGTGTAGGCCGGTTTTCCTATTTTTGACCTCGGTGTCACAGTCCTGATATACAGCACTTGTTAGTAGTGTTGAGCGATACTGCCCGATATCCTAAAATATCGGATCGGATTGGGTCGGCCCGATACTCAAAAAGTATCAGGTATCGCCGATCCGATACCGGAAACACAATGCAAGTCAATGGGACAGAAATATCGGAACTAAAAAAACCCCTTTCTTTCCTTGTAAACTCTAAATATACATACATAGAATACATATATATATATTATATATATATATATATATATATATATATACATATATTTATAGTTCGTACACTTCTACATAGTAAAATAGCCTCTGATTCAATTGCCGGCTTTTGTGAAAATACAGAAGCACCCGACATGAAATGACACATGGTTTACATAGAGTTAACCATGTCTTTTCATGTAGTTTGATATCTGGTTTTCACAAACAATTACATGAGTGTATGTGTGCAAAATTTCACACATGTAGGGATTAAGTAAAGGTGTAAATTCGTTGTAAAAAAACCTGATTTTTTTGCTACGAATTTACACCTTTAATTAACCCCTACATGTGTCAAATTTTCCACACATACACTCATGTAATTGTTAGTGAAAACAATATATCAAACAACATGAAATGACATGGTTAAATCTATGTAAACCATGTGTCATTTCATGTCGGCTTCTTGGTTTTCACAAAAGCCGGCAATTGAATTAGTGGCTATTATACTATGTAAAAGTGTTATGAACTATAAATAATATTATATATATATATATATGTGTCACAAATTCAATGACATGTATATATATATATATATATGAGGTGTAAAATTGTTGAAAAAAAATGTGAGGGCTCCCGCCCTATTTTCTCAACCAGACAGACAAAGCCAGCGAGTGGGGGCAGATAATAATAGCCCAGAGAGGGACCATTATTTTTGGCCCCCCTGGCTACTAACATCTGCCCCCAGACACCCCAGAAAAGGCAAATCTATAATTAGATTCGGCCTTTCTGGCACTTTGCCCGTCTATTCCCATTGCCCTGTAGCGGTGGCGAATGGGTTAATAAGGGGTTAAAGCCACCTTGCTATTGAAAGGTGAGTTTAAGCCAGGTTAATAATTGAGAACTGTCAATTAGACAACTATCAATTATTAATCCTATTGTATGAAATAAAAATAAAACACACACACTTTAATTAAAAATCATTTTAATGAAATAAACACACAGTTTTTGACAATATTTTATTTTACTGCCATTCCTTGCGAAGCCCTTGTTCACCTGTAATAAAAATAAAATAATAAAGCAACATTATTCTTACCTATCCGATGTTCAGTCAGGTCCCCCGATGTAATCCTTCTGAAAGGGTTAATGTTTACTGCAGAGACTGCAGCTAATGCTGACAGTCTCACAGTAAACCCCCTACTGAATCATCTCCTCTCCTGGCTGACAGGAGAGGAAGTGGTTAGCATAATTGATTGCTTTCCACTTTCACTTCAGGTCAGCCAGGGACACCCACAGCATTAGTGACGTCAGAGGGAATCCCGGCTGACCTGAGGTGAACCGATTAACAAAAATAGGGGACCCCCTCTAAAAAAAAAAATGGCGTGGGGTCCCCCCTATTTTTGTTAACCAGCCTGATGAAGCAGACTACTGAGGACTGGCTTTTCAGGCTGTTAAGGAGCCAATATCCATGGACCTTGCAAGCCTGATAATACCAGGCCACAGCAGTCTGCTTATCTTGGCTGGTTAACAAAAATAGGGGATCCCCTCGAAAAAAAATGGCGTGGGGTCCCCCCTATTTTGTTAACCAGCCAGATGAAGCAGACTGCTGAGGCCTGGTTTTTCAGGCTGGTAAGGATCCAATATCCATGAACCTTGCAAGCCTGATAATACCAGGCCACCGCAGTCTGCTTAGCTTGGCTGGTTAACAAAAATAGGGGATCCCCTCGAAAAAAAAATGGCGTGGGGGTCCCCCTATTTTTGTTAACCAGCCAAGTAAAATGCAGACTGCTGTGGCCTGGTATTAAAAGACTGTCAAGGCCCATGGATTTTGGCCCTCAACACCCTAAAAATACCAGGCTGCAGCAGCCCCACAAATGGCGCATCCAAAGATGCGCCAATTGTGGCACTTTACCCGGCTCTTCCCACTTGCCCTGTAGCAGTGGCAAACGGGGTAATAAGGGGTTAATTTCACCTTTGATTGATCGGTGACAATAAGCCCGGTTAATAATGGAGAGGCGTCAATAAGACACCGATCCATTATTAATCAAAGTTTGTAAATTTAAAAAAAAAAAAAACCGCAAGAAAAAAGTCTTTTAATGAAATAAAACACCACACAGTTTTTATTAATTTTATTTCACTCTCATTCCTGCGACGCCATCTTTCTCCTGTAAAAAAACAAAAATAATAAACCAACACAAATACTCCCTGTCCGACGCAGTCCAAAATACCATGTGTCCCACGATGAGTCCAGCTCTGCTACATATGGATGACAGGCTGAGCCTGACATCCCGACGCAGCAGAGCTGCTTACCAGCTGCTTCCCTGGCGGTGACGTCAATCAGACTGGTATACGGCCAGCTGTCGCGAGAGTACAGCTGGCCGAGATTACCCAGTACCCCGCAGTCACTGCAGTTATCGCGAGATTCTGCACGTGACCGCCAGGGACAGGGTAATGGCGGCCATCCAGGAGGACGTGACCACCGGGGAAGGGGATCTTCTGCCAGGTAAGTACGGACTCTGCTGAGTCCTGACACCTGACAGACCCGACCGACACTGACAGTGACAGTTTCGGGAAGTTCCTGTGTCACGTACTTCGTTCTGTGACACAGGAATTCCCATAGACTTTCTCGGAAATCTCCGATTCCGGTATCCGATATGACAAAAATATCGGAACTCAGAATCGGAATTCCGATACAGCAAATATCGGCCAATACCCGATATTTGCAGTATCGGAATGCTCAACACTACTAGTTAGCCAAAAAAAAAAAAAAAAAAAAAGCACACATTTTTCTTAGTGGTATCTCCGTGGCAGCTCATATCTTTGTGTGCTCAATGTTTGGGCAGTTTACGGCAGTTTTCTTTTTTTGTCCTTGGTGTCACGGTACTCATATACAGCAGTATTTCGCAAAAAATGAAAAAAATTCTGGCCACACATTTGTCGTAGTGATATCGCCTTGGCTGCTCATTTCTGTGTATGCTCAAAGTTTGGGCAGTGTAGGCTGGTTTTCCTTTTTTGTCCTCGGTATCACAGTCCTGATATACAGCACTAGTTATCCCAAAAATAAAAAAAACAGGGCCCACATTTGTCGTAGTGGTATCTATGTGGCAGCTAATATCTGTGTGTGCTCAAAGTTTGGGCAGTTTACGGCAGATTTCTTTTTTCTGTGCTGGGTGTCACTGTACTTATATACAGCACTAGTAAGCCCAAAAATACAAGTAATGCAGGACACACATTTGTCGTAGTGGTATCTCCGTGGCGTCTCATATCTGTGTGTGAGCAAAGTTTGGGCAGTATAGGACGATTTTCCTTTTTTTGTCCTGGGTGTCATAGTCTTGAAAAACAGCCATAGTTAGACCAAAAATAAAAAAAAAATACAGGCCATACATTTGTAGGCCAGTTTTCCTTTTTTTGTCCTGGGTGTCACAGTCCTGATATACAGCGCTAGTTAGCCCAAAAATAAAAAAAACAGTTCACACATTTGTCGTAGTGGTATCTCCGTGGCAGCTCATATCTGTGTGTGCTGAAAGTTTTGGCAGTTTACGGCAGTTTTCTTTTTTTCTTTGTCTTGGGTGTCGCTGTACTTATTTAAAGCACTAGCTAGCCCAAAAATAAATAAAATACAGGCCACAGATTTGTTGTAGTGGTATCTCTGTGTCAGCTCATATCTGTGTGTGCTTAAAGTTTGGGCAGTGTAGGCCGCTTTTCCTTTTTTAGTCCTGGGTCTCACACTCCTGATATACAGTACTAGTTAGTACAAAAAAAAAAAAAAGGCACACATATGTCGTAGTGGTATCTTCGTGGCATTTCATATCTGTGTGTGCTCAAAGTTTGGGCAGTTTACGGCAGTTTTCTTTTTTTTGTCCTGGGTGTCACTGTACTTATATACAGCACTAGTTAGCCCAAAAATAAAAATTATACTGGCCACACATTTGTCATAGTGGTATCTCCGTGGCAGCTCATATCTGTGTGTGCTCAAAGTTTGGGCAGTGTATGCCGGTTTTCCTTTTTTAGTCCTGGGAGTCACAGTCCTGATGTATAGCACTAATTAGCCCAAAAATAAAATAAAGGGCACGCATTTGTCATAGTAGTTTCTCCGTGGCAGCTCATATCTGTGTGTGCTCAACGTTTGGGCAGTTTATGGCAGTTTTCTTTTTTTTGTCCTTGGTGTCACGGTTAGGGATGAGCTTTCCAATATTGCAATATCGGAAATCGGCCCGATATTTGCTATATCGGAATTCCGATTTAAAATTCCAATATTTTTTTCACATCGGAAATCCCATAATAATCCTTCAGCTTCTGAGCCCTTCTGGAGCCAATCAGGAGCTGAAGAATTGCTGACTAGATAGATACACACAGAATACATATATACATATATATAAATACATGTCATTGTGACATGTAAATATATATATATATATATATATATATTTATAGTTCATACACTTCTACATAGTAAAATAGCCGATAATTCAATTGCCGACTTTTGTGAAATTACAGAACCACCCGACATGAAATGACACATGGTTTACATACAGTTAGCCATGTCATTTTATGTTGTTTGATATATGGTTTTCACTAACAATTACATGAGTATATGTGTGTAAAATTTCACACATGTAGGGGTTAATTAAAGGTGTAAATTCTTTGAAAAAAAAATGCGTGGGCTCCCGCACTATTTCTCAACCAGACAGGGAAAGCCAGTAAGTGGGGGCAGATAATAATAGCCCAGAGAGGGAACATTATTTTTGTCCCCCCGGCTACTAACATCTGCCCCCAGACACCCCATAAAAGGTAAATCTATAATTAGATTTGCCGTTTCTGGCACTTAGCCCGTCTATTCCCATTGCCCTGTAGCGGTGGCGAATGGGTTAATAATGGGCTAAAGCCACCTTGCTATTGAAAGGTGACTTTAAGCCAGGTTAATAATTGAGAGCTGTCAATTAGACAACTATCAATTATTAATCCTATTGTATGAAATAAAAATAAAACACACACACTTTAATTAAAAATCATTTTAATGAAATAATGAAACAGTGTTTGACCATATTTTATTTTCCAGGTAAATCCATTCGAAGCCCTTGTTCACCTGTAATAAAAATAAAATAATAAAGCAACATTATTCTTACCTATCCGGTGTTCAGTCAGGTCCCCCGATGTAATCCTTCTGAAAGGGTTAACGTTTACTGCAGGGACCGCAGCTAATGCTGCCAGCCTCGCAGTAAACCCCCGAATGAATCATCTCTTCTCCAGCTGACAGGAGAGGAAGTGATTAGTGTGGAAAGCTTAATTGATTGCTTCCCACTTTCACTTCCGGTCAGCCGGGGACACCGCACAGCATCAGTGACGTCAGAGGGAATCCTGGCTGACCTGAAGTGAACTGATTAGCAAAAATAGGGGATCCCCTCAAAAAAAATGGCGTGGGGTCCCCCTATTTTTGTTAACCAGCCAGATGAAGCAGACTACTGAGGCATGGTATTTAAGGCTGTCAAGGATCCAATATCCATGAACCTTGCAAGCCTGATAATACCAGGCTAGAGAAGTCTGCTTATCTTGGTTGGTTAACAAAAATAGGGGATCCTCTCAAAAAAAAATGGCGTGGGGGTCCCCCTATTTTTGTTAACCAGCCAAGTAAAAAGCAGACTGCTGCGGCCTGGTATTAAAAGACTGTCAAGGCCCATGGATTTTGGCCTTCAACAGCCTAAAAATACCAGGCTGCAGCAGCCCCACAATATATATATGGTTTTCACTAACAATTACATGAGTGTATATGTGCAAAAGTTCACACATGTAGGGGTTAATTAAAGGTGTAAATTCTTTGAAAAAAAAATGCGAGGGCTCCCGCACTATTTTCTCAACCTGACAGGGAAAGCCAGTGAGTGGGGCAGATAATAATAGCCCAGAGAGAGAACATTATTTTTGTCCCCCCCCTGGCTACTAACATCTGCCCCCAGACACCCCAGAAAAGGCAAATCTATAATTAGATTCGCCGTTTCTGGCACTTAGCCCATCTATTCCCATTGCCCTGTAGCGGTGGCGAATGGGTTAATAATGGGTTAAAGCCACCTTGCTATTGAAAGGTGACTTTAAGCCAGGTTAATAATTGAGAGCTGTCAATTAGACAACTATCAATTATTAATCCTTTGTAAGAAATAAAACACACATACTTTAATTAAAAATCATTTTAATGAAATAATGAAACAGTGTTTGACCATATTTTATTTTCCAGGTAAATCCATTCGAAGCCCTTGTTCACCTGTAATAAAAATAAAATAATAAAGCAACATTATTCTTACCTATCCGGTGTTCAGTCAGGTCCCCCGATGTAATACTTCTGAAAGGGTTAACGTTTACTGCAGGGACCGCAGCTAATGCTGCCAGCTTCGCAGTAAATCCCCGAATGAATCATCTCTTCTCCCAGCTGACAGGAGAGGAAGTGATTAGTGTGGAAAGCTTAATTGATTGCTTCCCACTTTCACTTCAGGTCAGCCGGGGAGACCGCACAGCATTAGTGACGTCAGAGGGAATCCCGGCTGACCTGAAGTGAACTGATTAGCAAAAATAGGGGATCCCATCGAAAAAAAAATGGCGTGGGGTCCCCCTATTTTTGTTAACCAGCCAGTTGAAGCAGACTACTGAGGCATGGTATTTAAGGCTGTTAAGGATCCAATATCCATGAACGTTGCAAGCCTTATAATACCAGGCTACAGCAGTCTGCTTATCTTGGTTGGTTAACAAAAATAGGGGATCCCCTCGAAAAAATAATGGCGTGGGGGTCCCCCTATTTTTGTTAACCAGCCAAGTAAAAAGCAGACTGCTGTGGCCTGGTATTAAAAGACTGTCAAGGCCCATGGATTTTGGCCCTCAACAGCCTAAAAATACCAGGCTGCAGCAGCCCCACAATTGGCGCATCAAAAGATCACATTGTGCTGTTCTGAGGGCCTCAGGGGAGCACGCAGGAGCCCCCTCCCTGCGCGATGCTTCCCTGTGCCCCCGGTACACCGTGATCATGTTTGATCGTGGTTTTCCAGGGGTTAATGTGCCGGGATCGGTCCGTGACCGCTCCTGGCACATAGTGCTGGGTGTCAGCTGTGATAATCAGCTGACACCTGGCCGCGATCAGCTGCGCTCCCCCCGGGAGCGCAGCTGATCGCCTTGGACGTACTATCCCGTCTATGGGAATTAAGTCCCAGGTCACATGGACGGGATAGTACGTCCGATGACAGAAAGGGGTTAAAAGAGTAATAGCAATGAAAGACAAGTGAACCAGGGAAGGGGAAGCAAAGGGGTGCAACAGGTGCACCATGACCAAGAAATATGAAAAAAAGGGGGTATACAACGGTGTAGTCCACAGTCAAAATATCAAAAATAGCATATCATAATAGACAATAATATGTCCCACTCTCAAGGACCTAGGTATAACTCACACCAAGATAATACATACATGTGGGTATCAGCATTGACATTAGAAGCACAGTGGCAAATCTCAGGGTACACAACATGTATCAGGAATATACAGGCATTATAAAAAATATATATAATGTATTACATCAAAAAGCGCCTGACAGTAGTTGCTGGTAGGTGGAAATGTCCATCTTATAATAGGCATAGATCGGTGCATGTAACTAGAAAGTCACCATTGTAATACCTGGTACAGAGTGTTGTGAAAGGACACAACGCGATACCGCCCAGGCCCGACGCACGTTTCGTGTGAGCACATGGCGAACACATGTAGGGCTGTGCGACTCTCCAAAGAAATGCCACCCCACACCATTACTGACCCACTGCCAGACCGGTCATGCTGAAGAATGTTGCAGGCAGCAGATTGCTCTCCACAGCGTCTCCAGACCCTGTCACATCTGTCACATGTGCTCAGTGTGAACCTGCTTTCTTCTGTGAAGAGCACAGAATGCCAGTGGCGAATTTGCCAATCCTGGTGTTCTGTGGCAAATGCCAAGCGTCCTACTCGGTGTTGGGCTGTGAGCACAACCCCCATCTGTGGACGTTGGGCACTCAGACCATCCTCATGGAGTCGGTTTTTTTTGCAGACACATGCACATTTGTGGCCTGCTGGAGGTCATTTTGCAGGGCTCTGGCAGTGCTCCTCCTGTTCCTCCTTGCACAAAGGCGGATGTAGCGGTCCTGTTGCTGGGTTGTTGCCCTCCTACGGCCAACTCCATGTCTCCTGGTGTACTGGCCTGTCTCTTGGTAGCGCCTCCAGCCTCTGGACACTATACGCTGACAGACACAGCAAACCTTCTTGCCACAGCTCGTATTGATGTGACATCCTGGATGAGCTGCACTACCTGAGCCACTTGTGTTGGTTGTAGAGTCCGTGTCATGCTACCACGAGAGTGAAAGCACAACCAATTTTCAAAAGTGACCAAAACATCAGCCAGAAAACATTGGTACTAAGATGTGGTCTGTGGTCCCCACCTGCAGAACCACTCCTTTATTGAGTGCGTCTTGATAATTGCCAATAATTTCCATCTGTTGTCTATTCCATTTGCACAACAGCATGTGAAATTGATTGTCAATCAGTGTTGCTTCCTAAGTGGACAGTTTGATTTCACAGAAGTTTGATTTACTTGGATTCATATTCTGTTGTTTAAGTGTTCCCTTTATTTTTTTGAGCAGTGTATATTAATGGTATAGCCTGCTGGCAACCTCTAGCAAACCTTATATCTACCACTCTACAGTTACCACTCTGTGTTTCAGGACTTATATGCACATGCACATTGTCGTCACTGCACATGCACCTTAATCAACCATATATGCTACTTACAGATATATGTCCTCTTCTCTATACTGCCTGTAAGTATTGATCTATTTCTGTGTCCAATATTGCTTGGATGTGTGGATGCTACTACAATGGATCTATACCAAAGCACTTTTGCACTTTTGATTTGCACTTTTGCACAATTGATTACTTAATCCTAATAATTACATAATTTGATTCATATTGATAGTCCCCACTGTCACGTGCGTGGTTTGTAGAACCACTGTGCCACGGACTGCGGAGAGCCTGAAGGGGCATGATAAGTGATCACCTGACTATTCATTAGAGCCTCTGATGGTAAGGTTAGACTTGGCTCCCAATGAATGCCAGGTACCACTCCAGGGCAGACCAACGGTCGCGCAGCAGCTGGACCCGAAGAACAGACTGGATGAAGCAGCTGGCACAGCTTGTATCAGATCTCAGCAGACAGAGTTGGTGTCAGAGACAGAGTTTGAGTCAGAGTGCAGCTGGCAGGATTTTCTTCAGAGTGCAGCAAGCGGAATTTGCTTCAGAGTGCAGCCAGTGGAATTTGCTTCAGAGTGCAGCCAGCGGGATTTGCTTCAGAGTGCAGCAGATGGGATTTGCTTCTGAATGCAGCAAGCGGGATTTGCACTTAAAGTACTGCAAGCTGGATTTGTAGAGTACAGCAGGCAGGATTTGCATATGCATGCGACCTTACACAACCTAGACTGAAACAGGAAGGTTGCTCAAGCACCTCCCCAGTGGAGATGAAGCAATATATACATAATGCCTCAAAACCATTGGCTGGAGAGGAAATAGCAAGTGCACGCACTGGTCCTTTAAGAGAGCAGGAGCGCCCGCGTGCCCTTAGAACATGGCCAGAGGCCCGGCTGGAAGTGCTGCTGGAAGCATGCGGAGCATGAGGGGGAGAGGGACCAACTGCAGCACAGGTGAGTGAACTGACATAACGGGAAGCCGGCATGGTGCTAACAGTACCCCCCCCTTTATGCCCCCTCTTCAAGACATCGAGGAAATTCCAGAGAAGAATTAGAGCGTGGATATTCTCCTTAGGCTTCCAGGACCTTTCTTCAGGACCAAATCCCTTCCAGTCAATGAGGAAGAAAGTCTTGCCTCTCACCTTCTTCATGGCCAAGATGTTCTCCACTTCAAAAACATCGTCTGAGGCTGTTGGCATGGGTGTGGTACTGAGATCCTTGAAGAATCGACTCAGGATGACTGGGTTCAGTAGAGATACATGAAAGGAAATTGGAATCCGCAGAGAAGGAGGCAGCTTCAATTTATAGGAGACCAAATTGATCCATTTCAACACCTCGAAAGGCCCGATAAAACAAGGACCCAACTTGTAAGAAGGGACATTCAGCCGGACGTACCTGGACGAAAGCCATACCTTGTCTCCAGGACGGAAGCACAGAGGATCCAGGCGCCTCTTGTCTACATGCCTCTTCATATGAAGCGAGGATGCTTCTAACGTGACTCGGGTGTCCTCCGACAACTTCTCAAAATCCTTGGAAAGGGCATGTGCTTCAGGAACATCAGAAGTAACTGACACTAGAAGGGGAACCTAGGGTTGCCGACCGAACATGATGTAGAATGACGACTCTCCAGAGGCTTCACCAACATGAGTGTTGTATGAGAACTCAGCCCAGGGAAACAATTTCACCCAATCATTATGGTGGGCATTGACAAAGTGTCACAGGTAGTTGCCCAGGATCTGGTTGAACCGCTCCACGTGTCCATTGGACTGAGGATGTTAAGCCGAGGAGAAATCCAAGACAATAGCCAAATGTTTACAGAGTGCTCACCAGAATCTGGAAGTTAACTGTGAACCTCGATCGGTTATGATGTGGCGAGGAAATCCATGCAGACGGAAAATATGCTTAATGAAACTGTCAGCCAATTCAGGAGCTGACGGAAGAGTAGACAACGGGGTAAAATGCGCCATTTTTGAGAAGCGATCCACAACTGCCCAGATGACAATGCAACCCTCGGAACCTGGCAAATCCGTACTAAAGTCAATTGCTATGTGCTACCAAGGAATGGATGGTACGGGTAATGGCAAAAGAGAACCGGTGGGAAGCCATCTAGGAACTTTATTGTGGGCACAAGTCAGACAGGCAGCCACATAATCATAGATCTCCTTCCTCATGGATTGCCACCAGTATTGATGAGAGATCTATTGTAATGTCTTCCTTTGTCCCGCGTGACCAGCCACCTTGTATGAGTGACACCAAGACAAAACCCACTTCTCAGATTCACCCACAACGGTCTTCCCTGGAGGAATTTGCGACAGAGAGACAGGTATGATCGTAACCATCTTAGAGGATTCAATGATAAATTGAGGATTCTCCTCTTGGTCCCCAGATAGAAATGAGTGAGAGAGGGCATCAGCTCTGACATTCTTGTCTCCGGATCTGAAATACAAAAGAAATTTAAAGCGGGCAAAAAACAAAGACCACCTGGCTTGGCAAGGATTAAGTCTCTGAGCGGACTGGAGATATGCCAAATTCTTATGGTCTGTGTAGATCAGTACTGGATAAACTGTGTCCTCCAGCAGGTATCGCCACTCCTCCAGAGCCATCTTAACGGTGAGCAACTCCCAGTCCCCGATGGAGTAGTTGAGTTCTGGAGCGGAGAAGGCCTTGGAGAAGAAGCCGCAGGACACGTGGCGACCTGAGGAGGACTTCTGCATAAGCACCTCTCCGGCCCCTAATAAGCATGCGTCCACCTCAAGGAAGAACTGTTTATTCAGATTCAAACGATGCAGAACAGATGGGGTGGAGAAGCACTGTTTAAGAGATTTGAAGGCCTCTTCAATTGTGGGAGACCAGTTCTTTGGATCTGCTCCCTTTCGGGTCATGACAGAGGTGGGAGCAGTCAGCGTGGAGAAATGCGGGATAAATTGCCTATAATAATTAGCGTAGCCAAGGAATCTTTGGATTGCCTTGACTCCCACAGGCAGTGGCCATTTAAGGATGGAAGCGACCCTCTCAGGATCCATCCTAAGTCGAGTATCTGAGACAATGTATCCCAAGAAAGGTAGAAAGGATTGTTCAAAAACGCACTTCTCGTACTTGGCGTAGAGTCAATTCTCCCTAAGACGCTGAAGAACTTGCTGAACTGCTCATCTGTGGGAGGCCAGATCTGGGGAAAATATCAGAATATCATCCAGGTACACCACAACGCAGGAATAAAGCAGGTCCCGGAAGATGTCATTGACGAACTCTTGGAAAATGGCCGGTGCAATACTGAGACCAAAGGGCATCACACGGTATTAATAGTGTCCATCCCTGGTGTTGAAAGCCGTCTTCCATTCGTCTCCCTGGCGAATGCGGATTACATTGTAGACGCCTCTTAAATCTTATTTGGTGAAGATCCTGGCACCTCTTAATCGGTCAAACAACTCTGGAATCAATGGGATATTATATTTATATTTCACCATGATCTGGTTGAGACCTCAATAGTCTATACAGGGTCGTAGAGATCCGTCCTTCTTCTTGACAAACAAAAACCTTGCCCCAGCAGATGAGGAGGATTTCTAAATGAACCCCCTGGCCAAATTCTCCTGAATGTAGTCTGCCATAGCTCGAGTGTCAGCTGGGGACAGAGGATAAATTCAGCCTCTAGGAGGTGTAGACCCTGGAATCAAGTCGATAGAGCAGTCATAGGGCCTATGGGGTGGCAAAGTCTCTGCCTCCTTCTTGTCAAATTGGTTGGCAAAGGACCAATAGGCAGGTGGCAAACCGGGCAGTGATGCCAGACCAGACGGGACTTTAGCCGGGTATATGGGAGCCAGACACCTCCCATGACAGAAATGTCCCAAGCGGAGCACCTCTCTAGTTTTCCAGTCCAACACAGGTTCATGCAGACACAGCCATGGTAAGTCCAAGAGGAAGGCGTGAGACATGTTGGAGAGGACATAGAAGACCATTTTCTCCGTATGGAGCATCCCAATACGGACCTCAAGCGGCACAGTAGCCAAATGAACCATCTCCCTAAGAGTTCTCTCATCGACAGATGTTATTCCTAGGAGGTTCTGGAGTGGATGAACTGGGATTTGGAACCAATTCAATACAGCCCGAAGGATAAAATTTCCGGCTGCCCCGGAATCTAAAGATGCTGACTCAACAAACTGAGATTTACCTGTTGTCACAGCCACAGTAAGAATCAGGGGTTGAGCGACGTCCTTTCCATTTAGAAAGACCTCTCCTACCGCCCCAAGATGCCGGAGGTTCAGCGGTCCTTGAGAAAACAGAGCCAAGCGCTGCGGTTTACTTTCATGTGCCACTTCACTAGCACACTCACGTAAGGTGAGGTCTATAAGGATAGCGAAGGAGATCAGGTCGTCGAGAGTAGTTGTTAGATCTTGACCTGCTAACTCAACCTTAATATTTCCGGAAAGCCCCTCCCAGAATCTCACCACCAAAGCTTCATTAATCCATCCGTGTTCGGATGCCAGGATGCGAAAGCGTACTGCATATTGACCCACAGTAGAATTGGACTGACGTAAATGGAGAAGAGCTGAAGCCGCTGAGGTGGTTTGCCCGGGCTCATCGAACACTTTGCGGAAAACCTCCAGAATGCTGGCAAATTGGAGATGATCAAATCCTCTCTCTCCCATAACGGATTCAGCCACGCCAGGGTCTCGCCTCCAAGGTGCGACATTAGAAATGCCACTTTTGCTCGGTACAGCGGGAAGTGGTGTGGAAGAAGTTCAAAATGTAGCCGGCACTGGTTGATGAACCCACGGCAGTTCTTTGGATTGCCGTCAAAATGTGGTGGGGCTGCGAGTCGGGGGCCAGGATCCTGAACTAAGCTAATTGTCTGGGAAGTCTCCTGTACATGGTCTGTATGGGCAGGGTCCTGGATCCAGTGGGATCCATGGCTTGAGCAAACTGTCACGTGCGTGGTTTGTGGAACCACTGTGCCACGGACTGCGGAGAGCCTGGAGGGTCGTGACTGAGCAATCACCTGACTATTCACTAGAGCCTCTGATGGTGAGGTTAGACTTGGCTCCAGATGAACGCCAGGTACCACTCCAGGGCAGACCAACGGTCGCGCAGCAGCTTGACCCGAAGAACAGACTGGATGAAGCAGCTGGCAGAGTTTGCATCAGAGAGCAGCAGAGTTGGTGGCAGAGACAGAGTCAGAGTGCAGCTAGCAGGATTTGCTTCAGAGTGCAGCAAGCGGAATTTGCTTAGAAGTGCAGCAAGCGAAATTTGCTTCAAAGTACAGCAAGCGGGATTTGCTTCAGAGTACAGCAAGTGGGATTTGCTTCTGAGTGCACTCAGCGGGATTTGCTTCAGAGTGCAACCAGCGGGATTTGCTTCAGAGTGCAGCCAGCAGGATTTGCTTCAGAGTGCAGCCAGCGGGATTTGCTTCAGAGTGTAGCCAGTGGGATTTGCTTCAGAGTGCAGCCAGTAGGATTTGCTTCTGAGTGCAGCAGGTGGGATTTGCTTCTGTGAGCAGCAGGCGGGATTTGCACTTAGAGTACCGCAAGCTGGATATGTACTTAGAGTACAGCAGGCAGGATTTGTACTTGAAATATAGCAGGCAGGATTTGCACATGTATATGACCTTACACAACCTAGACTGAAACAGGAAGGTTGCTTAAGCATCTCCCCAGTGGAGAGAAAGCAAAATATACATAATGCCTCAAAACCATTGGCTGGAGAGGAAACAGCAAGTGCACGCGCTAGCCCTTAAAGAGGTTGGGAGCGCGTGCCCTTAGAACATTGCCAGAGGCCCGGCTGGAAGTGCTACTGGAAGCATGCGGAGCATGAGGGGGAGAGGGACCAACTGCAGCACGGGTGACTTAACTGGCATGCCAGGAAGCCGGCGTGGTGCTAACACCCACACATTCTTTCCATCATCTTTGATTCATTTTATATATGTATATAATTTTTATTATATGAATATTACATGGAATTGGATCCGTTGCTCTACTGGCCCTTTCCCCCACCCCCACATGTTATTGTATTGAGTAATAAAGCTGCATATTTTATTCATTCACTTTGGAATAGTATTTTATTTTTTCTCTTCTTCCCTTGAATGGTTGTCCACCAATTAGTCCATAATTGGTCCAAATTACACATGTGGTGATAGTTGGGGACTCTCCATTTTACCTTTAAGATTTTGTTATACCTACATAATATCTACATGTGTGTTCCTATCTCCCTCTTTTTTGAGGTTTTGTTAATAATGTTTCATATATCTGTACTTGTACTGACCTGGAGAATCATACTGACTGGTTTTACCATATAGTGAACATGGTAAATAACATATCCAAAAACTTATTGTGCAATTTCAAATCACTTTGATTTTTTTCCCATTTTCCAGTTCAGTATATCATAAAATTAAGGGCTCATACTCACATGCGAGAAAATCGCCCGATGCTCGCATGTGAAATCCCAGCTCTGGCGCCGGCACTCGGGAGTGGAGAGCGCGGCGGCATGTATTTATATGCAGCCGCTCGCTCCACTTCCGAGTGCCTGCCCCAGAGCTGGGATTTCACATGCCAGCATCGGACGATTTCCTCGCATGTGAGTATGAGCCCAAATGGTGTAATTCAAAAGTACAATTATCTTGCAAAAAACTAGCCCTAATTCGGCTATATGACCAGGAAAATAAAAAAAAGTTATGGCTCTTGGAAGAAGGAGAGCAAAACCCTCCTGAAAAAGTGGAAAATTGCCGGATAGTGAAGGGGTTAAAATAAAATTAATAAATGATAGTTTGCCAGTGTCACAATCCAGGCAGCACACTCTCTGTGACCCTCCCAATCCTTGGTTAATTCTTGGTATTGGGAAATTGGATTAGTAGCAAAATTATGACAGAGGGGTAATAAAATCCTCTCATTGTTTACAATATGTGAAGAATAAAAAGGGAAAAAAGTGAAGAGTTATTAAAGTGCTGTTACTACGATATGTCATAGATCAATCAATTCATAAACATGCTGAGTACCTATGCAGGTACAGCACCTCCATATAAAGTACAGAGCAAAAGTTTGGACACACCTTCTGATTCAAAGATTTTTCTGTATTTTCATGACGATGAAAATTGTACATTCACACTGAAGGCATCAAAACTATGAATTAACACATGTGGAATTATAGACTTAACAAAAAAAGTGTGAAACAACTGAAATTATCTCTTATATTCTAGGTTCTTCACAGTAGTCACCTTTTGCTTTGATTACTGCTTTGCACACTCTTGGCATTCTCTTGATGAGCTTCAAGAGGTAGTCACCGTAAATGGTCATGAAAATACAGAAAAATCTTTGAATGAGAAGGTGTGTCCAAACTTTTGGTCTGTATTGTATATAACTTGAATCTTTAGATCATTATTTATATACTTACAGACTAAGGCCGAGGTCACACTTGTGAGTGCAATGCGGCAAACTCACGTGAGTCTCTCGCATCAATACCCAGCACTGCCACGCTGGGTAGAGATGAGCGACTTTGCCTCCGGGAGGGTTGAGTCGGGGTTCGGACCACCCGACTTTCACAAATGTCGAGTCGAACGAAATCGGCCGACTATCAGAAAAAGTCGAAGGTCCGACTGAAATAGGAAAACCAATGCAAGTCAATGGGGAAGCAAAGTCGGCAGGGAGTGGAGGACAGTAAACACACCTACAGTGCCCATTTCAATGCCAACGACATAAATTCTTATTACTTAAGCTTGTCAACCTTAATTTGCTTTATAATAATAGTTGCGCATTGAAAACTGGGAGTTATTTGGCTAAAGTTGTGGGGGGGTAGGGCTGGCTCCAGGTTTTCGTGTGCCCCAGTCAAAAGAGTGCCAGTGGGCCCCTTTAACACATTCCACAATTCATGATGCTCCGATATGGCACAGAAATATAGGTATAGTACAATGAAAAATACTTCACTTCTTACATGACATAACTGATATCTATTTTAAATTCTACAACAGCTGAAAAACCGGACAGTATATTCCTCCATACAGTATTATGGCCACCACATAGTGCGCCATACAGAATAATGAGGCCCATATATTGCTCCATACAGAATAATTGGTCCCATATAATGTTCCATACAGTATATGATGAGCTTCACATAATGCTACAGTATATGATGGTCCCCATATAATGTGCCATACAGTATAGGACGGTCCCCATAGAGTAGAATGAGTCCCACATATTGCTCCATACAGTATAATGAGTCGCATATAAAGCTCCCTACAGTATATGATGGGCTCCATATATTGCTCCATACAGAATGGGCTCCAAATAATGCTCCATACAGAATAGGCCCCATATGTGCTTCATATGATGCTCCATACCCTATATGATGCCCCATAAATAATGAACCCCATATGATGCACCAGTATGTGATGGGCCCCATGGATGATGCTCCAGTGTATGATGGGCATATATAATGGTTCATATATATTGGGCCCATTATAATGCTCCAGTATATGATGGGCCCCATGGATAATGTCCAGATATGATGGGCCTCATTTATAATGCTCCATGTATAATGGGCCCCATATATGCTCCAGTGTATGATGGGCCCCTTATATGCTCCAGTGTATGATGGGCCCCATATAATGCTCCAGGTATGTAAATAAGGGCCCCATGATAATGCTCCAGTGTATGAATGGACCTATATATGCTCCATATATAATGAGCCCCATAGATACTCCAGTATATGATGGGCCCCATGGATAATGCTCCAGTGTATGATGGGCCTATATAATGTCTATATATGATGGGCCCCATATATATCCAGTGTATAATGGGCCCCGTATATGATGCTCCAGTGTATGATGGGCCCCATTTATAATGCTCCAGGGTATGATGGGCCCCATGGCATGATGCTCCAGTGTATGATGGACCTATATAATACTCCATATATAATGGGCCCCATATAACTCCAGTATAATGGGCCCCATGAATGATGCTCCAGTGTATAATGGGCCATATAATGCTACAGTTATATGGGCCCATTATGATGCTCCAGTGTATAATGGGCCCGTATATAATACTCCATTGTAAGAGGCACCATTTATAATGCTCCAGTGTATGATGGGCTCCATGCATGATGCTCCAGTGTATGATGGGCCTATATAATACTCCATATATAATGGGCCCCATTAATGCTCTAGTGTATAATGGCCGATTGATGGGCCCCATTTATAATGCTCCAGTGTATGATGGGACCCCATGGATGATGCTCCAGTGTATGATGGACCTATATAATTGCTCCATATATAATGGGCCCCATATGATACTCCAGTATATGATGGGCCCCATGGATGATGCTCCAGTGTATGATGGGCCTATATAATGTCATATAATTGGGCCCAATATGATGCTCCAGTGTATAATGGGCCCCGCATTGATGCTCCATTATGATGGGCCACATTTATGGTGCTCCAGTGTATGAATGGGCCCCATGATGATGCTCCAGTGTAAGATGGCCTATTAATGCCAATGTATAATAGGCTCCATATGATGCTCAGAATGTGGCCCCATGGATGATGCTCCAGTGTATGATGGGCCTATATATTGCTCCATATATAATGTGCCCCTTTATAATGCTCCAGTGTATAATGGGCCCCTATATGATGCTCCAGTGTATGATGAGACCCATTTATAATGCTCCAGTATATGATGGGCCCCATGGATAATGCTCCAGTGTATGATGGGCCTATATAATGTTCTATATATAATGGGCCCCATATGATGATCCAGTGTATAATGGGCCCCGTATATGATGCTCCAGTGTATGATGGGCCCATTTATAATGCTCCAGGGTATGATGGACCCCATGGATGATGCTCCAGTGTATGATGGACCTATATAATGCTCCATATATAATGGGGCCCCATATGATACTCCAGTATATGATGGGCCCCATGAATGATGCTCCAGTGTATAATGGGCCTATATAATGCTCCATATATAATGGGCCCAATTATAATGCTCCAGTGTATAATGGGCCCGCATATAGTGCTCAGTGTATGATGGGCCCCATTGATAATGCTCCAGTGTATGATGGGCCCATCATGATGCTCCAGTATATATGGTGCCCTATATATCTCCATATATATGGGCCCCATTTATAATGCTCCAGTGTATAATGGCCGTATATAATGCTCCATGTAAGATGGGCCCCTTTATAATGCTCCAGTGTATGATGGGCCCCATGCATGATGCTCCAGTGTATGATGGGCCTATATAATACTCCATATATAATGGGCCCAATTTATAATGCTCCAGTGTATGATGGGCCCCATGGATGATGCTCCAGTGTATGATGGACCTATATAATGCTCCATATATAATGGGCCCCATATGATGCTCCAGTATATGATGGGCCCCATTTATAATGCTCCAGTGTATGATGGACCCCATGGATGATGCTCCAGTGTATGATGGACCTATATAATTCTCCATATATAATGGGCCCCATATGATACTCCAGTATATGATGGGCCCCATGGATGATGCTCCAGTGTATGATGGGCATATATAATGGTTCATATATATTTGGGCCCAATATGATGCTCCAGTATATGATGGGCCCCATGGATGATGTTCCATATATAATGGGCCTCATTTATAATGCTCCAGTGTATAATGGGCCCCGTATATAATGCTCAAGTGTAAGATGGGCCCCATTTATAATGCTCAGTGTATGATGGGCCCCATGCATGATGCTCCAGTGTATGATGGGCCTATATAATACTCCATATATAATGGGCCCCATTTTAATGCTCCAGTGTATAATGGGCCCCGTATATGATGCTCCAGTGTATGATGAGCCCCATTAATAATGCTCCAGTATATGATGGGCCCCATGGATAATGCTCCAGTGTATGATGGGCCTATATAATGTTCTATATATGATGGGCCCCATATGATGATCCAGTGTATAATGGGCCCCGTATATGATGCTCCAGTGTATGATGGGCCTCATTTATAATGCTCCAGGGTATGATGGACCCCATGGATGATGCTCCAGTGTATGATGGACCTATATAATGCTCCATATATAATGGGCCCCATATGATACTCCAGTATATGATGGGCCCCATGAATGATGCTCCAGTGTATAATGGGCCTATATAATGCTCCATATATAATGGGCCCAATATGATGCTCCAGTGTATAATGGGCCCGCATATGGTGCTACAGTGTATGATGGGCCCCATGGATGATGCTCCAGTGTATGATGGGCCTATATAATGCTCCACGTATAATAGGTCCCATATGATGCTCCAGTATATGATGGGCCCCATGGATGATGCTCCAGTGTATGATGAGCCTATATATTGCTCCATATATAATGGGCCCCGTTTATAATGCTCCAGTGTATAATGG
>JARQOD010001004.1:27413-113674 GCA_033576555.1 Oophaga sylvatica | reverse complement strand
GATCAAGCCACTTTGCACATTATGTAAGTTAATGACCAAGCCTCATTTTACAATTCTGACCACTGTCACTTTATGTGGTAGTAACTCTGGAGCTTCCACAAATCCCAGTGATTCTGAGAATGTTTTTTTGTGACATATTGTACTTCATGTTAGTGGTAAATTTTGTTTATTATTATTTGCGTTAATTTATTAAAATATCAAATTTGACTAAAAATGTGAGTATTTTGCAGTTTTCAAACTTTTAAATTTGTATGCGCTTAAACAGATAGTTATACCACCAGAAATAGTTAAGAAATATCAATTTCCACAAGTCTACTTTACATCAGATCAATTTATAAAACATACCGTATACACTTGTGTATAAGTCGACCTGCGTATAAGCTGAGGTATCTAATTTGGCCACGAAAAACTGAGAAAACGTATAGATTTGAGTATAAGCAGAGTATGCATTTTACACTTATCCCTGTCCTTGTATGCATGGCTCCCCATCCCTGTCTTTGTATGCATGGCTCCCCATCCCTGTCCTTGTATGCATGGCTCCCCATCCCTGTCCTTGTATGCATGTCACCTCATCCCTGTCCTTGTATGCATGGCTCCCCATCCCTGTCCTTGTATGCATGGCTCCCCATCCCTGTCCTTGTATGCATGTCACCTCATCCCTGTCCTTGTATGCATGGCTCCCCATCCCTGTCCTTGTATGCATGGCTCCCCATCCCTGTCCTTGTATGCATGTCACCTCATCCCTGTCCTTGTATGCATGGCTCCTCATCCCTGTGCTTGTATGCATGGCTCCCCATCCCTGTCCTTGTATGCACGGCTCCCCATCCCTGTATGCATGCACGGCTCCCCATCCCTGTCCTTGTATGCATGGCTCCCCATCCCTGTCCTTGTATGCATGGCACCCCATCCCTGTCCTTGTATGCATGGTTCCCTGTTGTGAATACTTTGGAGGTGACTTCTGAGCTGGGGCTCCCTCCGGTGGTTGCTGAGGGTAATGAACTAATTACTGAATGGCCTTCAGCTGGCTCTGAATGGTATGATATAAGTGACCTGAGTTCCCATCAGCCTTGCCGGTAGTCAATTGTTCCTCCTGGTCTTGCTTGGAGGACAGCTTGCTTTCCTGCTCTCATTCAGATAAGTGTTTTGTTGTTCTGTTGGATTTTCACTGCTGGTTTGCGGCTTGCAGTGGACTACAGCCTGGTCCCCTTTTGGCGTCTGGCGCTGCAATTGTGCTCATTTTGTGTTTGCACGTTTGCTTTGTTCCTTTGTCACTTTTTATTTGCTGAGTTGTTGTGAGTTACACCAGAGATCTGATTTAGGTGGTAGAGATCGTGTGATCTCAGGTTTTTTTGTTAATCAGAAGTGTTGGTATTTTTGTCAGGGTTTTTTTGGGTTGCAGTCAGAATTCTTTCCTATACTTTTCTATCTAGACAGATTGGGCCCCAGCGTTTGCTCATTTTATTTTCTGTCTGTGTCCGTGTTTTCTTCTTGTCTAACCGCCATTACATGTTTGGGGGCTTCCTATTTCTTTGGGGATTCTGCTCCGGGGCAGATAGCTTTCATCTTTCTGCCTTTAGGTGTAGTTATCTCTCCAGCTGTGACGAGGCTTCTAGGATCACCGTAGGTACGCTCCACGGCTACTTCTAGTGTGGCGTTAGTTTAGTGTACTGCAATCCAATAGTTTCCAGCCTCTCTGGTGTATTGCTACTTTGGCTATTTTTTGCAATTTCTCCTCAGCTACCGAAACATAACAGCTCCCCATCACTGTCCTTGTAAGCATTGTCCCCTCATCCCTGTCCTTCTTTGCATGGCTCCTTATCCTTGTCCTGGTCTGCATGGCTCCTCATCCTTGTCCTGGTATGCATGGCTCCTCAGTCTTGTCCTGGTATGCATGGCTCCTCATCCTTGTCCTGGTATGCATGGCTCCTTATCCCTGTCCTTGTATGCATGGCTTCTCATTCCTATCCTTGTATGCATGGCTCCTCATCCTTATCCTTGTATGCATGGCTCCTTATCATCATCTTTGTCTGCATGGCTCCTCATCCATGTCCTGATCTGCATGGTTCCTCATCATTGTCATGGTATGCATGGCTCCTCATCCTTGTCCTGGTATGCATGGCTCCTCATCCCTGTCCTGGTATGCATGGCTCCTCATCCCTGTCCTGGTATGCATGGCTCCTCATCCCTGTCCTGGTATGCATGGCTCCTCATCCTTGTCCTGGTATGCATGGCTCCTCATCCCTGTCCTGGTATGCATGGCTCTTCATCCCTGTCCTGGTATGCATGGCTCCTCATCCTTGTCCTGGTATGCAAGCTTCCTCATCCTTGTCCTGGTATGCATGGCTCCTTATCCCCATCCTTGTATGCATGGCTCTTCATCCTTGAATGCATGGCCCCCATGAGAAAAGCATAAAAAAAACAAAAACATCCTACTTACTTTCCCTACGTGCCCGCGCAGCATCCTGCTCTGGCTTCCAGCAGCTCCTGCAGCCGAGCCATTATGACGGAAGGTAAGTAGGAGAGGTTTTTTTTTTTTTTTTTTACAGCTGCTGGAAGCCGGCAGCTGCGGCTGTAAATGTGCATGCTATAAGAGAATTGAATATTCATTGGCAGCACAGTGAATATTCATTTCTCTTTAGCAGCGGGTACAGTTACAGCCGCCGGCTTTTGCCTCCTGTGACCCACTGCTCCCCCTCACCCACCGGCTTTTGGGACAATGACTCGTGTAAAAGCCGGAGGGGGGGGGGGGGGGGGTGTTTTCAGCACAAAAAAATGTGCTGAAAAACCCAGCACGGGTGTATACTGTAACTTTTTTTTGTTAGGAAGTTGTAAGAGGCAGGGGCAATTAACTTCCCAGATCTTTATACATATAACCTAGCGGCGAACTTTCGTTATGCAATTGACTGGATAAGGGGGAAGTCCCACTTTGTTAATGTACAGGTACAGCAACAACTTTGTCATCATATTTCATTAGCAGCCCTAATACACCTACATAATGAAGAAATTCCAAACGATGTTAAGGAACACCCAACACTCTGGTCCACAAGTCTTACTTGGCGTAGGGTTCGAAAACTATGTGGGCTTGATATCTACTCTTCCCCATTTCAGCCATTCGTGGGTCATCCTCGATTTCTGGGAGGGAAACCTTCTTTGATATACAAAGTACTAGAGACACAGGATTGTACTGAGGCGGAAAATTTAATGAATGACGACTTTTCGCTGCTCACTTTCGACAGGACGTCACAATGGTTTCCAGCGCTTGTGAATAAACCCTTTATCTTTCTACAGGCGCGTAGCCTGGCACGGGTGTTTAGTACGAGGCGTTCAGAACCCAATTAGGTAGGGATCTAGACACCTTTATTAAAAGGAACATTATCCCAAATTTCATCCACAAGCAAAATTTACTAAATTATAAGGGTGCGAGGGTCTTGGGAAGGGAAATTGAAGGGTCCAGGCTAGTGGAGGGAGGATATACCAGGGTTTGAAATGAAAGACTTTCTAAAAGCCACACTGACCCCAAAGAAAACAATCCCTTACAATAGCTACACTGACACAGCTTTGCTGATATTCAACAGGGCATAAATAACCCCTTACATAACATAACGTCTCCTGGGACTAACTATTCATGCTCCAAATGTGGTTCAGCTAATACAGATATAGTCATGGCCAAAAGTTTTGAGAATGACACAATATTATTATTTTCACATGATCTGCTGCCCTCTGGTTTTTATGTGTGTTTGACAGATGTTTTTATCACAGACAGAAATATAATTGCAAACATCTGAGTAACAAAAGCTTATATTGACTGATAGAATGAGTTAATGCAGCAAGTCAATATTTGCAGTGTTGACCCTTCTTCTTCAGGACCTCTGCAATTCTCCCTGGCATGCTCTCAATCAACTTCTGGACCAAATCCTGACTGATAGCAGTCCATTCTTGCACAATCAATGCTTTCATTTTGTCAGAATTTTTAGGTTTTTGTTTGTCCACCCGTCTCTTGATGATTGACCGCAAGTTCTCAATGGGATTAAGATCTGGGGAGTTTCCAGGCCATGGACCCAAAATCTCTATGTTTTGTTCCCTGAGCCTTTTAGTTATCACCTTTGCTTTATGGCAAGGTGCTCCATCATGCTGGAAAAGGCATTGATGATCGCCAAACTGCTCTTGGAGGGTTGGGAGAAGTTGCTCTTGGAGGACATTCTGGTACCATTCTTTATTCATGGCTGTGTTTTTAGGCAAGACTGTGAGAGAGCCGATTCCCTTGGCTGAGAAGCAACCCCACACATGAATGGTTTCAGGATGCTTAACAGTTGGCATGAGACAAGACTGGTGGTAGTGCTCACCTTGTCTTCTCCGAATGAGGCGTTTTCCTGATGTCCCAAACAATCGAAAAGGGGATTCATCAGAGAAAATAACTTTACCCCAGTCCTCAGCAGTCCACTGCCTGTACCTTTTGCAGAATATCAGTCTGTCCATGATGTTTTTTCTGGAGAGAAGTGGCTTCTTTGCTGCCCTCCTTGAGACCAGGCCTTGCTCCAAGAGTCTCCGCCTCACAGTGCGTGCAGATGCACTCACACCTGCCTGCTGCCATTTCTGAGCAAGCTCTGCACTGCTGGTAGTCCGATCCCGCAGCTGAAACACTTTTAAGAGACGTGTTGTGAATGTGTTAGAAATGAATTCTGAGCAGAAGCTCCCTCTGGTGGTTACAAACAGTACTGAACCATTCAATGAAGATTGTGAAGATTAGCAATCAGGAGTTACAGACTGGTCTTACATAAGGGAGGTTCCCTCCCATCATGTTTGCCGGTGATCAATTGTTCTTGTCTCAACTGTGGTTCCTGGTTCACTTTGAAGCTTGCTGAGTCTTTCCTGCATCTTCTGCTATCAGATAAGATATTTTCTGCTTTTATTTTTGTGCTTGCTTTTTGCATTGTTCCCTGCACTTCTGTGGAGGTCAGCCGGGTCCCCTCCGGGGGCTTGTGCTCCTCTCAGTTTATCTGAGCCACTGTTGTTTGTTCTTTGCCTTTTCCAGTTTTTTCAGTGGCTGCGGCTTAGTTTTGTTACACCAGAGAACTAATTTAGGTGGTAGAGGTCGTGTGATCTCAGGTGTTTTTGCAATTAGTAGCGTTGGCTTTTTTTTAGGGTTTTTTTTGGATTACAGTAAGTGTCCTTCCTATCCTTTTCTTTCTAGGAAGATTGGGCCCCAACGTTTGCTCATACTATTTTCTGTCTGTGTCTGTATTTCCTCTTGTCTAACCGCCATTACATGTTTGGGGGCTTCCTATGTTCTTTGGGGATCTGCTCCGGGGCAGATAGCTTTCCTCTTTCTATCTTTAGGTGTAGTTAACCTCTCAGGCTGTGACGAGGCGTCTAGGACAAACTTAGGAACGCTCCACGGCTGCCTTTAGTTGTGGTGGTTAGTCAGGGTACTGCAATCCAGTAGATTCCAACCTCTCTGGTGTATTGCCGTTTTTGCCTGCTCTCCTCAGTTACCAAAACATAACACTTGCCCATTCTCACAGAAGGGAAAAATAGTGTGGAAAAAAAAAGTCAGAGTTGTCAGAGATTTATTTATTTTTTTTTTTTTCTCTGTTTGTTGCATTTTTTTTTTCCCTCTTTTTCTCTGGGTGCTGAGGATTTTTTTTTCTCTCAATGGAGTTTGCACAGTTGTCTGGCCGTGTGGATCAGCTTGCCACTGAAGTTCGGAGTATTGCTACCTATCTTGCAGGGTTGCAGGTTGTGGAACCTAGGATCCCCATGCCAGATTTGTTTTTAGGGGATCGAGCTAAATTTCTGAATTTCAAAAATAACTGTAAGTTGTTTTTTGCCTTAAAACCTAAGTCCTCAGGGAACGCAGCACAGCAGGTTCAAATTGTCATCTCTCTCCTGCGCGGCGATCCTCAGGATTGGGCTTTTTCCCTGACACCTGGGGATCCTGTTTTGAGTAATGTTGATGCATTTTTTCTGGCTCTGGGGTTATTGTACGATGAACCTAATGTCACTGATCAAGCTGAAAAAACCTTGTTGGCATTAAATCAGGGGCTTGAGGACGCTGAGTTATACTGTTAGAAATTCCGAAAGTGGGCAGTCCTGACCAAATGGAATGATGATGGTTTGGCAGCCCTTTTTCGGAAGGGTCTGTCAGAGAATGTAAAAGATGTTATGGTGGGTTTCCCTGCTCCCTCTGGTCTCAATGATTCTATGTCATTAGCGATTCAAATTGACAGACGTTTGCGTGAGCGTAGAGGTCCAGTCGCCACAGAGATGTTGCATCTCACCCAGAAGTGTGACACCTGACTCTCAGGTAAGGAGGAAGCACCCCATTGACTCCATCACCGCATCCACACACATCATGCCAGTGCTGAGCATCAGGCTGGTTAGGAAAGGGTGTAGAAGTGGGTGGGTGGAGCCAGCTGCAGCATGAGGCAGCAGTGTGTTAGTTTAGAGTTTCAGTTGGAGACAGGCAGTCAGTGTGTGGGTACTGGGCTGACCTGCAGCTCTCCTGAGTTCACCTCAGGGAGCCTTGCTGAGAGAGCGAAAGGGTCCAGGGCAATACAGCACTGAGGCTGTGCCCGATCCTGGGAGCAGGAGGACCAGGCAAATATCGGGGAACGGTCCCTAGACTAGTGGGTCAGTTCATCGCCACTAGTAACCCCGAGAACAGTAGGTCTCTTCAAGGGACTACTACCCACCATATTCTCACCGGGAGGAAGCTTAGGGATCAAGTACATGCAGGCACCGGACGGTGTTCTCCATCCCCAATAACTCAGGGGGGGATGGATGGATCCGGACATCGAGCCAACGCCTGTTAACTGAAAGGATCCAATACTACCTCGTCCGAGGGCTCTGTGGTGGAGAGGTGCATGGTAGTAGGAGAGTAGCACCTAGAGAGGAAGCCAGAAAGGAACACATTGAAAGTGGAGTCTTTGGGAGTGTGACCAATCTACCTGAGGGTTACTGGACTACTCATTGGAGGACACAGTGCCCGGCTGGAATCTGTACTGCGCATAACAGACTTTGAGTAAACCCTTGAAACTGCACAAGAACTGTTTCCTGCATTATTACTCCGTCGCACACTCCACTTTGCTACATCCCTCTGCACCACTGCTTCATATAACACCTACCTACCCTGGAAGGACCCGTCTCACCTGTAGGAGACTTAACATCCAGCTGCACAACACCATCCCTTCCAGAGGACCTGCACAGCAGCGCTGGTCACCCTGACCGGGTACTACAGGTGGCGTCACGATAAACTACACGAACATTTAATCCCCTGTAAATACATCCCCATTTATAGTGAGCGCCCAGGGCCACGGACCGAGCTGCAGCTACCGTGACATTCCCCATAGACATCAATGGGCTCGGTGCCGAGTACCCCACGGCCCTGGCGGGTGCGACTCATTTTTGGCGTCACAAACAGGATTCTGAAGCTCGCTATAAGCGAGTCCTGTGTGTCTGAATTGGACTGTTTTTGTGCTAAAGACTGTATTTGCCATTTTTGTGACTTTGCCGCCATTTTGCCGCCATATTCGCGCCCTGAGGCGCTGGTGAAGAAGGAGGGCGTGCTTTCGTGGGCGTGCGCTCACTCTGAGGCGCGAAAGAAATGCCCGCCTACCCTAAGTGTTACTGCACTAACTGGACATGCCCATCAGCAAGGGAAATCCGCCTCCTGGTCCCAAATAAAGTGAAGAGGAGGAAAAGAAAACCCTGCCCCTTGACAGAGAGCGGGACCCTCCTGAAAAAGAAGATCTCCCCACCGCTGAGCCTCCGTGCTGCAGGAAGATGTCTGCACCCTTCCTGACCCTGCTGCAGACGCCAAACTAGCGGAACTGGCCCGGCACCAGGCGGAAGCCGAGAACATGGAGCGGAGCTGGAAAGAGCTCATCCTCAGCCCAGACCAGCCACTGGAGCCTCAGCGCTTGCTGGAGCGTCCCCCTGCTGCCGAACCTGGAGCCGAGGAGAATCCCTGCATCGCTACTGACATCACAGCGGAGGTATCCGGCCCCGCGGAAGAATCAGCGGCAGGTCCTCTCCCCACACAGCCTACAGGTGAGCCCAGCAGGCCGCCAGCGTCCCCAGAGGAGAACAGGCCCTGCGGCCTAGAGGACCGGAGTGAACCGGCTCTGCAGGTAACCGGCGACGTTATCACTGCTGCAGCTGATGACACCCTGGTGGAACCCCTGACACCCCCACCAGCCCAGTGCACACCAGCCACATGGACACCAGTGGGGGAGTCGATGACCCTGGTGCTAGGCAATGGGCCTGTGGACAGGAATGGTCCTGTGCTTGCACAGCCACCAGGTGTCGCCACTACTAAGTAAATGAGAAAACCGGACAGGTTCCACAAATGTATATAGTGTATTAATGTATATAGTATGCAAATGTTGCCATAACCCGGAGGGGTGATTGCCTTTAATATTGCTTTTCTGAACTGGTGGCTATGAACACTGCTAGCCCAAAAACTGTCCTTGTATATAGTTTAGCATTTAGGTTCTCCAACTTGGTTTTACATATACCTCAGAAACAAAAAACCCGTTTTGTGTGGCCGAAAGTGAGGTCTGCTACAGAGATCCAGAAAAGTGTTGCAGCCCACCCAGGACCACCGTTGGAGGTTTGGAGTGGGTCCTCCACAAGTATATGTTTACTTGAACTTTGAAGTCAATATTAAAAGTGTTTTCTTGCAACGTTTAACCTGAAGTGCCTCCCATAAAGGGATGATGTGTTTGAAAATGTTTTACTGTTTTGCTAGCATTCATAAAAATTTTGTATGTTTCTAATGTAATATCTTACTCTATTACAGCCCGGGAGTGCTGTGTTTAACCAGGGGGGAATGTGGCGCCCTGAGGGTCCAGTCGCCACAGAGATGTTGCATCTCACCCAGAGGTGTGACACCTGACTCTCAGGTAAGGAGGAAGCACCCCATTGACTCCATCACCGCATCCACACACATCATGCCAGTGCTGAGCATCAGGCTGGTTAGGAAAGGGTGTAGAAGTGGGTGGTGGAGCCAGTTGCAGCATGAGGCAGCAGTGTGTTAGTTTAGAGTTTTAGTTGGAGACAGGCAGCCAGTGTGGGTACTGGGCTGACCTGCAGCTCTCCTGAGTTCACCTCAGGGAGCCTTGCTGAGAGAGCGAAACGGTCCAGGGCAATACAGCACTGAGGCTGTGCCCGATCCTGGGAGCAGGAGGACCAGGCAAATATCGGGAACGGTCCCTAGACTAGTGGGTCAGTTCATCGCCACTAGTAACACCGAGAACAGTAGGTCTCTTCAAGGGACTACTACCCACCATATTCTCACTGGGAGGAAGCTTAGGGATCAAGTACGTGCAGGCACCGGACGGTGTTCTCCATCCCCAATAACTCAGGGGGGGAAGGATGGATCCGGACATCCAGCCAACGCCTGTTAACTGAAAGGATCCAATACTACCTCGTCCGAGGGCTCTGTGGTGGAGAGGTGCATGGAAGTAGGAGAGTAGCACCTAGAGAGGAAGCCAGAAAGGAACACATTGAAAGTGGAGTCTTTGGAAGTGTGACCAATCTACCTGAAGGTTACTGGACTACTCATTGGAGGACACAGTGCCCGGCTGGAATCTGTACTGCGCATAACAGACTTTGAGTAAACCCTTGAAACTGCACAAGAACTGTTTCCTGCATTATTACTCCGTCGCACACTCCACTTTGCTACATCCCTCTGCACCACTGCATCATATAACACCTACCTACCCTGGAAGGACCCGTCTCACCTGTAGGAGACTTAACATCCAGCTGCACAACACCATCCCTTCCAGAGGACCTGCACAGCAGCGCTGGTCACCCTGACCAGGTACTACAGGTGGCGTCACGATAAACTACACGAGCATTTAATCCCCTGTAAATACATCCCCATTTATAGTGAGCGCCCAGGGCCACGGACCGAGCTGCAGCTACCGTGACATTCCCCATACACATCAATGGGCTCGGTGCAGAGTACCCCACGGCCCTGGCGGGCGACTCATTTTGTTTCTACTGTGGTGACGCCTCTCATGCTATTTCAGTCTGCCCTAAGCGGGGAAGACGTTTTGCACGCTCAGTTGCCTTGGGTAGTGTTCAGACTAAATTTCTGTTGACTGTTACCCTGATTTGCTCCCTGTCCACATTTTCTGCTCAGGATTTTGTTGATTCGGGAGCAGCTATTAACCTGATGGATTTTGATTTTGCTAAACGTTGTGGGCTTCCCTTGATACCCCTACGGAAGTCTATTCCCCTACTGGGGATTGATTCTACCCCTTTGGCTGAGAATAAACCCCAGTTCTCTACTCAGGTGATAATGAGGGTTGAACCTGATCATCAGGAGAGTTGCAAATTGTTGGTGCTGTATAATCTGCATGACATTATTGTACTAGGGTTCCCTTGGTTACAGTCTCATAATCCTGTTTTGGATTGGAAATCTGTGTCTGTAACCAGTTGGGGCTGCCAATGTGTTAATGCCAACACTCCTGTTTTTTCTGCCTCTCCCAGGCTCAGGATGTTCCTGACTTTTTGACTGATTTTTCTGATGTGTTTAGTGAAAGTAAATCTGCATCCTTGCCCCCCCATAGGAGCTATGACTGCGCTATTGAATTAGTGCCTGGTAGTAAATTCCCTAAAGGTCGCCTTTTTAACTTGTCTGTAACTGAACATGACGCTATGCGGTCTTATATCAAGGAGTCATTGGAGAAGGGTCATATCAGACCATCCTCTTCACCCTTGGGTGCCGGTTTTTTCTTTGTGGCCAAAAAGGATGGTTCATTGAGGCCGTGTATTGATTATCGTCTCTTGAACAATATCACTGTGAAATATCAATATCCGTTACCCTTGATTTCTGACCTGTTTTCCAGGGTAAAAAGTGCTACTTGGTTTACCAAGCTTGACCTCAGGGGGGCGTATAACCTTATTCACATTAAGCACGGGGATGAATGGAAGACGGCATTTAATACCCCAGAGGGGCATTTTGAGTACCTAGTGATGCCCTTTGGGCTCACTAATGCTCCTTCTGTCTTCCAGTCCTTCATGAATGACATTTTCAGGGATTTTGTGGATAAATTTCTGATTGTTTATTTGGATGATAACTTGATTTTTTCCAATGACTGGGACTCTCATGTGAAACATGTTCGGACTGTGTTCCAGATTTTGAGAGAGAATGCTCTGTATGTGAAGGGATCAAAGTGTCTTTTTGGCGTACAGAGGATCTCATTTCTGGGATTCATTTTGTCCCCATCTGTTATTGAAATGGACCCGGTCAAGGTTCAGGCCATCTGTGATTGGGTCCAACCTACTTCATTAAAGGCTCTTCAGAGATTTTGGGTTTTGCCAATTTTTATCGTAAATTTATTGGTAATTTCTCTGTTATTGTTAAACCATTGACTGATTTGACCAAAAAGGGTTCTGATGTGGTGAATTGGCCTCCTGAGGCAGTCTCTGCGTTTCAGGAACTTAAGCAGAGATTCACTTCTGCTCCTGTTCTACGGCAGCCTGATGTTTCTCTGCCATTTCAGGTGGAGGTTGATGCCTCTAAATTGGGGCAGGTGCCGTTTTGTCCCAAAGAGATCCAGAGACCTCTAAAAGTAACCCTTGTGGCTTTTTCTCTCGAAAATTTTCTCCAACTGAACTTAATTATGACGTGGGTAATCGGGAGTTATTGGCCATGAAGTGAGCTTTTGAAGAGTGGAGACATTGGCTGGAAGGAGCCAAACATCAGGTGGTGGTCCTCACGGACCATAAGAATCTGGTTTATCTGGAATCAGCCAAGCGACTTAATCCTAGACAGGCCAGGTGGGCCTTGTTTTTCACACGTTTTAATTTTGTGGTTTCCTTTCTTCCTGGCACTAAGAATATTAAGGCGGATGCCCTCTCGAGGAGTTTCCTTGCGGACTCTCCTGATTATCTGATCCTGCTGTTATTTTGAAAGAGGGTGTAGTTCTTTCCGCCATCTCGCCCAATTTGAGACTGGCTCTGGAAGTGTGTCAGGAGGATAAACCCGAGCGCTGCCCTATTGGGAAATTGTTTGTCCCAGACCGGTGGAAAAAGAGTGTGATGTCTGAGATTCATTGTTCCGCGTTGGCCGGTCATCCCGGAATTTTTGGTACCAGAGACTTGGTTAGTCGGTCCTTTTGGTGGCCTACTTTGTCTCGTGACGTCAGGGAATTTGTGCAGTCCTGCGGGACTTGCTCTCGCTCCAAGCCTTGCTCTCGCTCTAGTGGTTTGTTGATGCCATTGCCTGTGCCCAAGAGACCATGGACCCATATCTCTATGGATTTAATTTCCGACCTCCCTGTTTCTCAGAGAATGACCGTTATCTGGGTGATTTGTGATAGGTTTTCCAAAATGATACATCTTGTGCCATTACCTAAGTTGCCTTCCTCCTCCGAATTGGTGCCTTTGTTCCTTCAGCACGTGATTTGGTTACACGGCATTCCTGAGAACATTGTGTCTGACAGAGGAGTCCAGTTTGTTTCCAGATTTTGGAGGACTTTTTGTTCTAAACTTGGTGTTCAATTGTCTTTCTCCTCGGCTTTTCATCCTCAGACCAATGGACAAACTGAGAGAACAAATCAGACATTGGAGACTTATCTGAGATGCTTTGTGTCTGCTGATCAAGATGACTGGGTCTCTTTTTTGCCTTTGGCTGAGTTTGCTCTTAATAATAGGGCAAGCTCTGCCACTTTGATGTCTCCATTTTTCTGCAATTTTGGGTTTCACCCTCGATTTTCTTAGGGACAGACGGAGGCTTCTGTCTGTCCAGGTGTTGACTCTGTTGTGGAGCGTATGCAGCAGATTTGGGACCAGGTAGTGGAGAGGTTATCCCTCTCTCAGGAGAGGGCCCAGCGGTTTGCCAACCGGCATAGGACTGATGGTCCTCGGTTTGAAGTGGGGGACTTGGTCTGGTTGTCCTCAAGAAATATCCCTATGAGAGTAGCATCTCCTAAGTTTAAGCCTAGGTTCATTGGACCTTATAAGATCATGGAGATTCTTAATCCTGTTTCCTTTCGTTTACTTCTTCCAGGGACATTTAAGATCCATAACGTGTTCCACAAGTCCTTATTGAAGAGATTTGTCGAGCCAGTGGTTCCTATGGCTGCGCCTCCTGACCCTGTTTTGGTTGAGGGCAATCTGGAGTATGTGGTTGAGAAAATATTGGATTCTCGTTTTTCTAGACGGAAACTCCAGTATTTGGTTAAGTGGAGAGGTTATGGTCAGGAGGACAATTCTTGGGTGTTTGCTTCGGACATCCATGCTAGGAGACTGATCCGTGCGTATCACAGAGCTCATCCTGACCGACCTGGGTGCCCAAATGAGGGTTCGGTGACCCCTCCTCAAGGGGGGGTACTGTTGTGAATGTGTTAGAAATGAATTCTGAGCAGAAGCTCCCTCTGGTGGTTACAAACAGTACTGAACCATTCAATGAGGATTGGCAATCAGGAGTTACAGACTGGTCTTATAAAAGGGAGGTTCCCTCCCATCATGGTTCCCGGTGATCAATTGTTCTTGTCTCAACTTTGGTTCCTGGTTCACTTGGAGGCTTGCTGTGTCTTGCCTGCATCTTCTGCTAGCAGATGGGATATTTTCTGCTTTTGTTTTTGTGCTTGCTTTTTGCATTTTGCCCTGCACTTTGTGGAGGTCAGCCAGGTCCCCTCCGGGGGCTTGTGCTCCTCTCAGTTTATCTGAGCCACTGTTATTTGTTCATTTGCCTTTTCCAGTTTTTTTCAGTGGCTGCTGCTTAGTTTTGTTACACCAGAGAACTAATTTAGGTGTTAGAGGTCGTGTGATCTCAGGTGTTTTTGTGGTTAGTGAGTTGGTATTTTTTTAGGGTTTTTTGGATTGCAGTAAGTGTCCTTCCTATCCTTTTCTTTCTAGGAAGATTGGGCCCCAGCGTTTGCTCATACTATTTTCTGTCTGTGTCTGTATTTCCTCTTGTCTAACCGCCATTACATGTTTGGGGGCTTCCTATGTTCTTTGGGGATCTGCTCCGGGGCAGATAGCTTTCCTCTTTCTATCTTTAGGTGTAGTTAACCTCTCAGGCTGAGACGAGTCGTCTAGGACCAACTTAGGAACGCTCCACGGCTGCCTTTAGTTGTGGTGGTTAGTCAGGGTACTGCAATCCAGTAGATTCCAACCTCTCTGGTGTATTGCCTTTTTTGCCTGCTCTCCTCAGCTACCACATCATAACAAATAGGGCTAGCTCTGCCACTTTGATGTCTCAATTTTTCTGCAATTTTGGGTTTCACCCTCGATTTTCTTCGGGACAGACGGAGGCTTCTGTCTGTCCGGGTGTTGACTCTGTTGTGGAGCGTATGCAGCAGATTTGGGACCAGGTAGTGGAGAGGTTGTCCCTCTCTCAGGAGAGGGCCCAGCGGTTTGCCAACCGGCATAGGACTGATGGTCCTCGGTTTGAAGTGGGGGACTTGGTCTGGTTGTCCTCAAGAAATATCCCTATGAGAGTTGCATCTCCTAAGTTTAAGCCTAGGTTCATTGGACCTTATAAGATCATGGAGATTCTTAATCCTGTTTCCTGTCGTTTGCTTCTTCCAGGGACATTTAAGATCCATAACGTGTTCCACAAGTCCTTATTGAAGAGGTTTGTCGAGCCAGTGGTTCCTATGGCTGCGCCTCCTGACCCTGTTTTGGTTGAGGGCAATCTGGAGTATGTGGTTGAGAAAATATTGGATTCTCGTTTTTCTAGACGGAAACTCCAGTATTTGGTTAAGTGGCGAGGTTATGGTCAGGAGGACAATTCTTGGGTGTTTGCTTCGGACATCCATGCTAGGAGACTGATCCGTGCGTATCACAGAGCTCATCCTGACCGACCTGGTTGCCCAAATGAGGGTTCGGTGACCCCTCCTCAAGGGGGGGTACTGTTGTGAATGTGTTAGAAATGAATTCTGTGCAGAAGCTCCCTCTGGTGGTTACAAACAGTACTGAACCATTCAATGAAGATTGTGAAGATTGGCAATCAGGAGTAACAGACTGGTCTTATATAAGGGAGGTTCCCTCCCATCATGTTTGCCGGTGATCAATTGTTCTTGTCTCAACTGTGATTCCTGGTTCACTTTGAAGCCTGCTGAGTCTTTCCTGCATCTTCTGCTATCAGATAAGATATTTTCTGCTTTTATTTTTGTGCTTGCTTTTTGCATTGTTCCCTGCACTTCTGTGGAGGTCAGCCGGGTCCCCTCCGGGGGCTTGTGCTCCTCTCAGTTTATCTGAGCCACTGTTGTTTGTTCGTTTGCCTTTTCCAGTTTTTTCAGTGGCTGCGGCTTAGTTTTGTTACACCAGAGAACTAATTTAGGTGGTAGAGGTCGTGTGATCTCAGGTGTTTTTGCAATTAGTAGCGTTGGCTTTTTTTTAGGGTTTTTTTTGGATTGCAGTAAGTGTCCTTCCTATCCTTTTCTTTCTAGGAAGATTGGGCCCCAACGTTTGCTCATACTATTTTCTGTCTGTGTCTGTATTTCCTCTTGTCTAACCGCCATTACATGTTTGGGGGCTTCCTATGTTCTTTGGGGATCTGCTCCGGGGCAGATAGCTTTCCTCTTTCTATCTTTAGGTGTAGTTAACCTCTCAGGCTGTGACGAGGCGTCTAGGACCAACTTAGGAACGCTCCACGGCTGCCTTTAGTTGTGGTGGTTAGTCAGGGTACTGCAATCCAGTAGATTCCAACCTCTCTGGTGTATTGCCGGTTTTGCCTGCTCTCCTCAGCTACCAAATCATAACAGAGACGGTCCTGGCGCTTGCTGGTCTTTCTTGGGCGCCCTGGAGCCTTTTTGGCAACAATGGAACCTCTCTCCTTGAAGTTCTTGATGATGCGATAGATTGTTGACTGAGGTGCAATCTTTCTAGCTGCGATACTCTTCCCTGTTAGGCCATTTTTGTGCATTGCAATGATGACTGCACGTGTTTCTTTAGAGATAACCATGGTTAACAGAAGAGAAACAATGATGCCAAGCACCAGCCTCCTTTTAAAGTGTCCAGTGGTGTCATTCTTACTTAATCATGACAGATTGATCTCCAGCCATGTCCTCATCAACACCCACACCTGTGTTAATGGAGCAATCACTGAAAAGAGGTTAGCTGGTCCTTTTAAGGCAGGGCTGCAATGATGTTGAAATGTGTTTTGGGGGATAAAGTTCATTTTCTAGCCAAATATTGACTTTGCAAGTAATTGCTGTTAAGCTGATCACTCTTTATAACATTCTGGAGTATATGCAAATTGCCATTAGAAAAAGTGAAGCAGTAGACTTTGTAAAAATTAATATTTGTGTCATTCTCAAAACTTTTGTCCATGACTGTATACTTCATCACTTGTGGGGGTGCATACGTATCCAGAAATTATGGAAAAGCATTCATTCATATATCCAATATACGTATTGCATTACTTTACTTTTCCATTAACATCACAGTGGGCGGTTTTCAACATCCTGGCAGATAGTCCTCAAAATATATCGAGACAGATTAGATCATCACTAATTATTTGGGCCTTGGCTACAAGGAAGAGTATCCTCCATCATTGGTTAAACCCAGTGCCACCACCACTAACAATTAGTCAATCCAAAATTATGGTTTTGTTTAAAAAGGATTGGCTAGACACACTGACAAAGAAAAAAAGACCGGGAAACTCTTCGAAAGATGGGCGTCGTTCATTCCCACATTACCAGACAACACTAAAGATAGATTGAGGAAACAATTCACACATACCTCATAGTACTTAAGACACTTCATAATCGTGTTCCAATACCATAGTCATTGACGTTATGTATGTGAGAGTTCAATTCGCACATGGTGGGGATGAGAGGGAGCGTTTTTTTCTTTTTTTGGTTAAGTGTTAAATTCATGGTATTTGTTGGATATCATTGCCTGTATGTACTATTATGCATTTAATAAACAGAGTTTAAAAAAAAAGAAGGTGTGAAGACGGCTCCATTATTCATCAGTGCACCGCCAAACTTTGTACAGTAGCAACCGCGCCATCACCGGACGTTTCTACTGTGATGTGGACAGCGGACAAAGATTCACTGCACCAAAGACTTTTACACGATATCACACACACTAGTCATCATCGACACACGTCAGTAATCCTGCCATCACCGGACGTTTCTGCGTGATGTGGACAGTGGACACTACACCAGAGACTTTTACACGATATCACACATCGGTCATTATCGACACACGCCAGTTATCATCGTCACATGCTGTTCATTATTACACACCTGTGGAAACATCTACCAGAATCTCCTCCTTCCCGTCACTCACACATGGCTGATCCCCCCTCGTCATCGCTTCTTCTTCTGTCTCATCCTTCACTTTATTCTTAGTCGGATCTTCCTCCTGATATATCAGATGTAACAATTAGCACAATACAAAAAAAAAAAAACACCAAAATCTGTGACACCTATGACCTCGATCAGAAATGTCCCCCATATACAGATTCGGTACAGGGCTCAGCATAGTCTACCTCATGATCTACCAGGATGCTCTGATTCTCCTGTGGACGGTCCTGGGGGCACAGAGGACGGGGACATCTCTTTGGTGAATTTCTTTCCATGAGTTCATCTGTAGGAAATACAGTGACTGAATACAATGGCATATAAAAGTTTGAGCACCCCTGGACAAAATTACTGTTATTGTGGACAGTTAAGCATTAAATGTTCTCTAAAAGGCCTAAAATTAAAGATGACACCTTTCCTTTGTATTTTAGGCAAAAAATAAATATATTTTCATTTTTTACATTTTAAAAAGGAAAATGCTAAAGTTTGGGCACCCTGCATGTTTGGTACCTAGTAGCAGCCCCTTTTGCAAGTATCACAGCTTGTAAACGCTTTTTGTAGTCAAACGAGTCTTTCAGTTTTTGTTTGAGGGATTTTCATCCATTCTTCCTTGGAGAATTATTCCAGTTCTGTGAGATTCCTGGGGCGTCTTGCATCCTCTGCTATTTTGAGGTCTCGCCACAGGTTTTCAATGATGGTCAGATCACGGGACTGTGAGGGACATTGTAAAACCTTCAGCTTGCGCCTCTTGAGGTTGTCTATTGTGGATTGTGACGTGTCTTTAGGTAGAAGCCATGCTCTTACGCTTTCCACCTTCAGCTTTTTTCACAGATGGAGTTATGTTTGCATCAAGAATTTGTTGAAGTTTCATTGAATCCATTCTTCCCTCTACCTGTGAAATTCTCCCCGTGCCATTGGCTGCAACACAACACCAAAGTATGATTGATCCACCCCCATGCTTAATTTTTGGCCAAGATGTTCTTTTCCTCAAATTCTGTGCCCTTGTTGTCTCCTTCCCGGTTCCTAATGATAGGCACCCTAGCTATCCCTGCTTCTCAGGTTACTTCTGATGGTGAAGACGCCGGGACTACGTACCTTGAGGAACTTCTGAATCAGCCCTTATCTGTCCCCTCCCAGGTGCACAAGGAATTAAGCAAAATGGCTACCAATCTAAAGTACTGAAACATAGAAAAACACAATAAAATAAATGTAAAAAAATACTCTGTTGTAAAAAACTAACAGTAAACAGCAAGTGCTTGTAAAAAGATGATAAAACACAGGGTATTTGGTTGATACGTTTTTTGAAAAAAAAAGTATACTAAGCCGCTCTACCAAACGTCAAGGTATACCCATATCAGAGCAGTCCCTGACTAATGTATTTCATCCCTAACTGATGTATTTAAAAACCTGGTCATGTGTATAGCACCTATATGAGCAGGATTCAGAAAGGTAATGTCCAATGTGGACACGCTGCAGAGAACGCCTTTATGTGCATTGCTCACAAAGGAGGGGTGGAAAACCTCCCTAGTCTTGCAAAAACAAGAAACCAATTGAATAAAAACACAAACACATGAGCCATGCACACAGTGAACAAGTATTTTTATACGTTTGTTTTACTGTGCTTTTCTATGTTTCGGTCTTTCGGTGGTGTGAACAATGTCCCTACAGTCTTGTTCACTGTGTGCATGGCTCATGTGTTTGTATTCAATCTGAAGTATTGTAGGAAAGCAGGGTATGGACAGAAGTGTGTGCCTCCCCTTCCCTAATGGAAATCAGGATCCTTATGAGGTCAGCGAATATACGAATTATTGAGGAACAACATGATGTGAGATTGTTCCTTTTTATTTACTGCATTGGAATCTAAACCAGGGCATTTGATCTATTTGACTTGAATAATAGCTAACCTCTTATGATTTTTTTTTTGCCCTTTGGATTGGTCTAAGGGTTAAAGCTACAACATTGTTTACAATTATAACCGGATATGTATTCATCACTATGGCTAAGTGATATTTTTGTGTTTTTATGTGCATTGTTTTTGTATTGTTTCTAATTTTTTTCATATAAATGGCTCTAATTTTAGCATTAACTATTAAAAGTTACATTTTATTAATCCTACCCTGCTTTCCTATGTATATACACAAAACAAACAAGGAAGGACGTACAGGAATAAATTAAAACACCAAAACACAAGATATACACTCACAGACCACAGAGGGGAACACTGTAGAGATAAGGAAGGTAAACAAAATAAGAGAGGATGGGGAATATGCACACAACCAAAACACCAAGCAACAGTCACAGAACAACTCTCCTAAACACCAAATCCTCTCACACTCACCAGGAAGCACAAGACTTAACACCAGCAATCCAGATTGCCAGTGCCAAGAATGTATAGGAGAAGGGAGTGGCTAATACTAAACAGCTGCCTTCATCCAAGCAGGAAGCTTCAGAGACTCCAAGCTGAACAGTTTAACCCCTGAAGAAGTGCTTCTTTTCAGTGCAGAAGTATGTGAACTCAAACGCTGTGGTCTTCTGGCTCCTCTCTGGCGTGGTAAATCCCGTGACAGTAACCAGCTTCTGAGAGGGATCTCCGGAGAATCAGGACAGGGTTTACCAGGGTGTGCTGTGTGAAAGGACTGGATTAACCTAACCATATGTAAGTCAGATGCTGGTATCCACATCCTCCCTTCAGGACCATAATCCTTCCAGTGTACCAGATACTGAAAAGACCGCCGAACAAAGCGAGAATCCATGATCTTAGCTATCTGAAACTACAAATTCCCATCAACTATGACTAGAGATGGAGGTAGTGGTGATGGCTCAGAAGAAGCAACATATTTTTGAGGAAACACCAGTGAAACACATTATGAATCCTAAAAGTAGGTGGCAACGCCAGGCGAAATACTACAGGATTGACGATGGGAACAATCTTCTAAGGACCAATGAACCAGTTTCCAAGAAGGAACCTTCAACTTAATATTACTCGAGGACAACAATATCAAGTCATCAACACACAGGTCCGGACCCACCAAACGTCTCCGATCAGCCACGCTCATATTTGGATTCCATTCCATCTTCTTCAAAATTATTAAGAACCCCTTGCCACACAAACGTATTAGATTATGAAAATTGTTCCTCTTCAGGTATTCCCAAGGAACAATTCCTATTAAACGAGCTGAACTGAGGAGGAAAACCGTAGGCACCGAAGAATGGGGACTTACCAGTAGACTCATGACAACGGTTATTCACCACTAATTCAGCTAGAAAATAAAGTAACCCAATATTTTCCTGATTCTCAGATACAAAACACCTAAGATAAGTCTCAAGATTCTGGTTAACACATTCAGTTTGCCCTTTAACTGGTGGATATAAACAATAGATGGATCCCCAACCGAACGCAAAACACTTTCCAAAACTCGGAAATGAATTGCACCCCCTGAGGTCAGAAACAATATATCGGTAGGCATCCCATAGAAATCGTGAGATTATTTGATGAAAATTTGCGCCAATATCTTGGCGTTGGATAAAGCAAATAGTGCAATAAGATTAGACATCTTGCTGAACCTGTCCACCACCAAAATTACTGTATTACCTGCAGCTACGGCTACATCAATAATGAAATCTATGATAGATGAGTCCAAGGTCTATTGGGAATCGCCAATGGTTGGAGGGACCCAGGTGGATGAATATAAGGGGTCTTAGAACGTTTACACACTACAGGCAGCTACATACTCCTGAACATCCTGATGCACCGCAGACCACCATAAATGCCGAGTAAGGAGATCTGTGGTGGCCGAATCATAATGTTCACTTTCAACTTAGGCTGGGGTCAGACTAGCGAGTTTGATGCAAGAAACTCACACGAGGAAGGATGTTAAGGGATAAAAGAAAATACCAAACATACAAAATATGCACTCACAGACAACAGAGAGAGACTCTGGAGGGATATGGACAGTAAACTGGATGGGGGCTATACACACAACCGAAACACCAAGCAACAGTCACAGAACTCTCCTAAACACCTCTACCAAACACCGAATCCTCCACTCCTCACCAGGAAGCACAAGACTTAATACTGGCAATCCAAATTGCCAGAGGCGACAATATATACGAGAGGGCAGTGGCCGATACAGCACAGCTGAGATCCTCCAAGCAGGAAGCTACAGATAATCCAAGTTGAACAGTTTAACCACTGTACTGCTGACAGAAACCTGCACCATTTAATATGAAGGAAAAGTGCAGAAGTACGTGAACTTAGATACTGTGGTCTTCTGGCTCCTCTCTGATGCGGTAAACCTAGGATTCCATGCCAGATTTATTTTTAGGGGATCGAGCTAAATTTCTGAATTTCAAAAATAACTGTAAGTTGTTTTTTGCCTTAAAACCTAAGTCCTCAGGGAACGCAGCGCAGCAGGTTCAAATTGTCATCTCTCTCCTGCGCGGCGATCCTCAGGATTGGGCTTTTTCCCTGACACCTGGGGACCCTGTTTTGAGTTATGTCGATGCATTTTTTCTGGCTCTGGGGTTATTGTACGATGAACCTAATGTCACTGATCAAGCTGAAAAAACCTTGTTGGCATTAAATCAGGGGCTTGAGGACGCTGAGTTATACTGTCAGAAATTTCGTAAGTGGGCAGTCCTGACCAAATGGAATGATGATGCTTTGGCAGCCCTTTTTCGGAAGGGTCTGTCAGAGAATGTAAAAGATGTTATGGTAGGTTTCCCTACTCCCTCTGGTCTCAATGATTCTATGTCATTAGCGATTCAAATTGACAGACGTTTGCGTGAGCGTAGAGGTATGCGTGGAATAGTGTTGCCTTGTGAACCAGCTTCTGAACCCATGCAGTGTGATAGAGTGGATTCTGGGGCACAGCGTCATGAGTTTCGAAAACGCAATGGGTTATGTTTCTACTGTGGTGACGCCTCTCATGCTATTTCAGTCTGCCCTAAGCGGGGAAGACGTTTTGCACGCTCAGTTGTCTTGGGTAGTGTTCAGACTAAATTTCTGTTGACTGTTACCCTGATTTGCTCCCTGTCCACATTTTCTGCTCAGACTTTTGTTGATTCGGGAGCAGCTATTAACCTGATGGATTTTGATTTTGCTAAACGTTGTGGGTTTCCCTTGATACCCCTACGGAAGTCTATTCCCCTACGGGGGATTGATTCTACCCCTTTGGCTGAGAATAAACCCCAGTTCTCTACTCAGGTGATAATGAGGGTTGAACCTGATCATCAGGAGAGTTGCAAATTTTTGGTGCTGTATAATCTGCATGACATAATTGTACTAGGTTTCCCTTGGTTACAGTCTCATAATCCTGTTTTGGATTGGAAATCTGTGTCTGTAACCAGTTGGGGCTGCCAATGTGTTAATACCAACACTCCTGTTTTTTCTGCCTCTCCCCAGGCTCAGGATGTTCCTGACTTTTTGACTGATTTTTCTGATGTGTTTAGCGAAAGTAAATCTGCATCCTTGCCCCCCATAGGAGCTATGACTGCGCTATTGAATTAGTGCCTGGTAGTAAATTCCCTAAAGGTCGCCTTTTTAACTTGTCTGTACCTGAACATGACGCTATGCGGTCTTATATCAAGGAGTCATTGGAGAAGGGTCATATCAGACCATCCTCTTCACCCTTGGGTGCCGTTTTTTTCTTTGTGGCCAAAAAGGATGGTTCATTAAGGCCGTGTATTGATTATCGTCTTTTGAACAATATTACTGTGAAATATCAATATCCGTTACCCTTGATTTCTGACCTGTTTTCCAGGGTGAAAAACGCTAAATTTCTGATTGTTTATTTGGATGATATCTTGATTTTTTCCAATGACTGGGACTCTCATGTGAAACATGTTCGGACTGTGTTCCAGATTTTGAGAGAGAATGCTCTGTATGTGAAGGGATCAAAGTGTCTTTTTGGCGTACAGAGGATCTCATTTCTGGGATTCATTTTGTCCCCATCTGTTATTGAAATGGACCCGGTCAAGGTTCAGGCCATCTGTGATTTGGTCCAACCTACTTCATTAACCCCTTAGTGACAGAGCCATTTTGCAGCTTAATGACCGGGCCAATTTTTACAATTCTGACCACTGTCACTTTATGAGGTTATAACTCTGGAACGCTTTAACGAATCCCGCTGATTCTGAGAATGTTTTTTCGTGACATACTGTACTTCACGTTAGTGGTAAAAAAAATTTTTATCTGACTTGCGCTTATTTATGAAAAAAACGGAAACATGGCGAAAATTTTGAAAATTTAGCAATTTTCAAATTTTCAACTTTTATGCCCTAAAATCAGAGAGATATGTCACACAAATTTCTTAATAAATAACATTTCCCACATGTCTACTTTACATCAGCACAATTTTGGGAACAAAATTTTTTTTTGTTACGAAGTTATAAGGGTTAAAAGTTGACCAGCAATTTCTCATTTTTACAACACCATTTTTTTTTTAGGGACCACCTCACATTTGAAGTCACTTTGAGGGGTCTATATGATAGAAAATACCCAAAATGGACACCATTCTAAAAACTGCACCCCTCATGGTGCTCAAATCCACATTCAAGAAGTTTATTAACCCTTTACGTGCTTCACAGGAACTGAAGCAATGTGGAAGGAAAAAATTAACATTTAACTTTTTTTTGCAAAAGCTTTACTTCGGAACCAATTTTTTCTATTTTCACAACTGTTCAAAGAAAAAATGAACCACAAAATTTGTTGTACAATTTCTCCTAAATACGTCGATATCCCATATGTGGGGGTAAACCACTTTTTGGGCGCACGGCAGAGGTCGCAAGGGAACGAGCGCCGTTTGACTTTTTCAATGCAGAATTGGCTGGACGCCATGTCGCGTTTAGAGAGCCCCTGATGTGCCTAAACAGTGGAAACCCCCCACAAGTGACCCCATTTTGGAAACTAGACCCCTTAAGGAACTTATCTAGATGTGTGGTGAGCACTTTGAACCTCCAAGTGCTTCACAGAAGTTTGTAACGTAGAGCCGTGAAAATAAAAAATCATATTTTTTTCCACAAAAACAATCTTTTCACCCCAATTTTTATTTTCCCAAGGGTAACAAGACCCCAAAAGTTTTTGTAAAATTTGTCCTGAGTACGCTGATTGATACCCCATATGTGGGGTAAACCACTGTTTGGGTGCATGGCAGAGCTTGGAAGGGAAGCAGCACCGTTTGACTTTTTTCAACGCAGAATTGGCTGGACGCCATGTCGCGTTTATAGTGGCCCTGATGTGTCTAATGTCATGTGTGCATTGCCACGAAGATCGTCGCGGTTGCACATTTTGACTTCTCACAGCTGAGCTGCTGTTTCTTTGTGTTTGGCAGCTAGGGAGTTAATTCTGTCTGTGCTCGGTTCTGGGACTGGGTGCAGTTTCTCCCGGCTGCAATTGATTATTTGTTGATTGGTTTCCTTTAAATTCCTGGTTGTCTGCTTGGGGAGTTGCCAGTGAAACCTTCATGCAGACCACAGATAGGAATGAATCTGTATAGACTTTAGTTGTGAGCTCCTTAGTTGTTCTAAGCTCAACTTGGTTAGAGTTTATTTCCCAGACCATTTATGTTCCTTTGGTGTTTGAGTGTGTATGCAAGCGAGTGTTATCCTGTCTGTCTTATGTCTAATCTGTGTATTTAGCTGAGATCAGCCCATATCCCTTTGGTGGTAGTCAGGATCCTTCTTAGGACTGATTACAGGGTTCAGGGTCTGATAGGAGACAGGGTTAGGTTGGAGACTTGGACCTCTGAACCATTATCAGTACCTCCAAGGTGAGGGATTAGTTAGGACCCCAGTTTAGGGTCAGGTTAGATCCCGGTCCACCTCTTTCCTGTTTCAGCTCATCAAGTCCTCAAGATTAACCCTGAGTTCAGCAGATATCGTGTCAGGTAAATCTATTCTATACTTACATGCTGATGTTGCTATACTAGTTGTTGTATAGAGTGTTGTTCCTGTATTAATAGTTTACTGACATTGTATACATATCATTAGACAGCGTGACATTTTCACTGGCCATAAAAATTATCTCCAGTTACCATGGATCCAGTAGCCCAGCTGGCTCTGCAGTTGCAGGGATTATCCATGGAGCTGACGGACATTAAGTCCAAAGTTTTGTCTCCCCTGGAGCAAACCAGAGTTGAACCTAAAGTAGCTCTCCCGGACAGGTTCACTGGTGGGCGAGACAAATTTTTCACCTTCCGGGAGGCATGTAAATTGTATTTTCGCTTCGGCTCGATCATCAGGGAGTGAGGAGCAGAGAGTGGGAATTGTTATCTCACTTCTGCAAGGGGACCCTCAATCCTGGGCATTTTCCCTTCCTCCGGGATCCCCGGCTCTACTGTCTGTAGATCAATTTTTTACTGCCCTGGGATTGGTATATGATGACCCAGATCGGGTCTCTCTTGCTGAGACTAAATTACGTAAGATACAGCAGGGAGATCGTCCGGCAGAGGAATTTGCTTCTGAGTTTCGTAGATGGGCCACAGATACTCAGTGGAATGACCCAGCTCTTAGGAGCCAGTTTTGTCATGGGCTTTCTGATAAATTAAAAGACGTTTTGGCTCAGTATGAGTCTCCTCCTTCTCTGGAGGCTGCTATGGCCTTAGCTATCCGTACTGATAGACGGCTTCGGGAGAGGGGTGAGGTAACCCCACTCCCTGTTGTTTCTCCACCTACCACTAAAGTCCCTTATGTTGAGGTTCCCCTTGTCTGTTCGGATGAGCCTATGCAGTTGGGAGGGACATCATTTCGTAGGAGGGGATTGGCGGTACGCCGCAGGACTAGAAGATGTTTTTTCTGCGGGAAAGAGGGACATTTTGTTGGAGAATGTCCATCCCGTGCCTTGTTGAGCCAAAAGTCGCCGGAAAACTGTTAATCCCAGGTTGTGTGGTGGACGACAACCTGGGAGTATGTATTTCATCCGCCAGTTCTTCTCAGTTCCTTGTACCAGTGGAGGTGGTAGTTGGTACGAGAGTGGAGAGATTGTCTGTTCTTCTTGATAGTGGTTCCGGGGCTAATCTGGTTGACGCTCAGTTTGCTCAGGCTCAAGGTATGCATCTGAGTGTATTGGTCAAACCGATCCCTATATTCTCCATTGACGCCAGGCCTCTCGGCCAAGGTAGCTTTGTTCATGAGGTTCATAACATTGACCTTCGGGTAGGGGCAATACATAGGGAACAATTATCTTGTTATGTGTTGGAGGGTCTACCTACTCCCATTGTGTTGGGACTTCCTTGGTTGGTTAAACATAACCCTGTGATTAATTGGCAGTCCAGAGAAATAAGCCAATGGGGTGAGTTTTGCAAAAGCAACTGCATGAACACAGTCATCAGTGCGGACGTGCCTAGTACATTGCCTCCTTTTTTGGAGGATTTTGGGGATGTTTTCTCTGAGGAGGGGTGTCAGGAGTTGCCTCCTCATCGCGTGTATGACTGCTCTATTAATCTCCTTCCTGATGCTAAGTTGCCTAAAGCTAGGTTGTATAATCTTTCTGGTCCTGAGAGGCAGGCTATGAAAGATTATATTTCTGAAAGTCTGGCCAAAGGGCATATTAGACCTTCATCTTCCCCAGTAGCCGCGGGGTTCTTCTTTGTGAAGAAGAAAGATGGAGGCCTACGCCCTTGCTTGGATTTCCGCGAACTTAATCGGATTACTGTTCGAGATCCGTATCCACTCCCTCTTATTCCTGATCTCTTCAATCAAATTGTTGGCGCCAAATGGTTTTCTAAATTGGATCTCAGGGGGGCGTATAATCTGATTAGGATAAAAGAGGGGGATGAGTGGAAAACGGCGTTTAACACGCCGGAGGGACATTATGAGAACCTAGTCATGCCTTTTGGTCTGACTACTGCACCAGCAGTATTCCAACATTTTGTTAATGACATTTTTCGTCACCTTGTGGGGCTGTTTGTGGTCGTATATTTGGACGACATTTTAATTTACTCGCCAGATCTTGTGTCTCATCAGGAGCATGTGAGACAGGTGTTGCAGATCTTGCGAGACAATAAACTATACGCAAACTGGAGAAGTGTGTATTTGCCGTACAGGAACTTCAGTTTTTGGGTTTTTTGGTGTCAGCCTCCGGTTTCCGTATGGACCCTGAAAAGGTGAGAGCAGTGCTTGAATGGGATCAGCCAGGGGATCTTAAGGCTCTGCAGCGTTTTTTGGGGTTTGCTAACTACTACCGGAAATTTATTTGTAATTTCTCATCTGTCGTCAAACCTCTCACTGACATGACAAGAAAAGGGACGGATTTTTCTAAATGGTCGGACAAAGCTTGCCAAGCCTTTTCCTCTTTGAAGAAATGTTTTGCTTCGGCACCCGTTCTCATCCAACCAGATGCATCTCAGCCGTTCATTGTGGAGGTGGATGCGTCTGACGTAGGGGTGGGTGCTATATTGTCCCAGGGTCCGTCCCCTGGTAAATGGCATCCGTGCGCTTTCTTTTCTAAGAAATTGTCGTCCGCCGAAAGGAATTATGATATCGGCAATAGGGAACTTTTGGCCATTAAGTTAGCTTTTGAAGAATGGCGTCACTTTTTGGAGGGGGCAGTCCACCCGGTCACCGTTATTACTGATCACAAGAACCTGTTGTATTTGGAATCCGCTAAGCGTCTGAATTCCAGACAAGCTCGATGGTCGTTGTTTTTTACCAGGTTTAATTTTGTCGTCACTTATCGCCCGGGGTCTAAGAATGTAAAGGCTGATGCCTTGTCTCGCAGTTTCCCAGGGGCCGGGAAAACGGATGACCCGAGTCCTATCCTTCAGGAGGGGGTGTAGTGTCGGCTGTATTTTCTGAGCTTGAGGGAGGTGTTAGAGGCTCAGGGGGACGCCCCTGCAGGACCTCCAGGGAGACTGTTTGTCCCAAATCTGTTGAGACAAAAGGTTATTGAGGCACATCATAATTCTGCTCTAGCAGGACATCCAGGGAGTAAGGCTACTTTAGATCTCCTTTCTCGCCGGTTTTGGTGGCCTAATGCTAAAAAAGATGTTATAACTTTTGTCGCGTCATGTGGGGTGTGTGCTCGCTCTAAAACCCCTCATACCCGTCCGTCTGGGACCCTTTTACCCTTGAAACTTCCGGAGCGTCCATGGACTCATTTATCTATGGACTTCATTACGGACCTTCCTCCGTCGTCAGGGAATACTGTCATACTGGTGGTTGTTGACAGGTTCAGTAAGATGGCACATTTTGTTGCTCTTCCTGCACTCCCTAATGCTAAAACTCTGGCGCAGGTGTTCATTAGGGAGATCGTTAGACTTCATGGGTTGCCTTCTGATGTGGTGTCAGATAGGGGGTCTCAGTTTGTGTCCAAATTTTGGAGGGCATTTTGTTTACGTCGGGGGATGCAATTGTCATTTTCCTCGGCTTTTCATCCGCAGACCAATGGTCAGACAGAGCGTCTGAATCAGAGCTTAGAGACATATCTCCGGTGTTTTGTCTCAGAGAACCAAGAGGACTGGTCTTCTTTCTTGCCTCTGGCAGAGTTCGCTCTTAACAACAGGCGGAGCGAGTCCACTGGTAAGTCCCCGTTTTTTGGGGCATATGGTTTCCATCCCCAGTTTTGTACTTTCAATAGGGGGGGCCCTTCTGGGGTTCCTGAGGAGGAGCGTTTCTCGTCGTCACTTGCTTCTGTGTGGAGAGGTGTATTGAATAATCTGAGTGCGATGGGGAACCGTTACAAACGTATGGCTGATAGGAGGAGAGTTTCTGGTCCAGATCTGAATGTGAACGATCTGGTATGGTTGTCTACCAGGAATATAAAACTTAAAGTGCCCTCCTGGAAACTGGGTCCCAGATTCATCGGGCCGTACAGGATCAGTTCCATAATTAATCCTGTGGCATTTCGTCTGGACCTCCCTCCTACGTTTAAAATTCATAATGTGTTCCACAAGTCATTACTTAAAAGGTATGTGGCACCAGTCATACCATCACCTCTACCTCCTCCTCCTGTGTTGGTCAATGGTAACTTGGAATTTCAAGTATCAAAAATCATTGACTCTCGTCTGAATCGCCGTTCCCTTCAGTACTTGGTGCATTGGAAGGGGTATGGTCCAGAGAAGAGGACGTGGGTCCCTGCGTCTGATGTTAACGCAGATCGTTTGGTTCGGACCTTCCACAGAACTCACCCGGGCAGGCCTGGCCCTGAGGGTCCGGAGGCCCCTCGTAGAAGGGGGGTACTGTCATGTGTGCATTGCCACGAAGATCGTCGCGGTTGCACATTTTGACTTCTCACAGCTGAGCTGCTGTTTCTTTGTGTTTGGCAGCTAGGGAGTTAATTCTGTCTGTGCTCGGTTCTGGGACTGGGTGCAGTTTCTCCCGGCTGCAATTGATTATTTGTTGATTGGTTTCCTTTAAATTCCTGGTTGTCTGCTTGGGGAGTTGCCAGTGAAACCTTCATGCAGACCACAGATAGGAATGAATCTGTATAGACTTTAGTTGTGAGCTCCTTAGTTGTTCTAAGCTCAACTTGGTTAGAGTTTATTTCCCAGACCATTTATGTTCCTTTGGTGTTTGAGTGTGTATGCAAGCGAGTGTTATCCTGTCTGTCTTATGTCTAATCTGTGTATTTAGCTGAGATCAGCCCATATCCCTTTGGTGGTAGTCAGGATCCTTCTTAGGACTGATTACAGGGTTCAGGGTCTGATAGGAGACAGGGTTAGGTTGGAGACTTGGACCTCTGAACCATTATCAGTACCTCCAAGGTGAGGGATTAGTTAGGACCCCAGTTTAGGGTCAGGTTAGATCCCGGTCCACCTCTTTCCTGTTTCAGCTCATCAAGTCCTCAAGATTAACCCTGAGTTCCGCAGATATTGTGTCAGGTAAATCTATTCTATACTTACATGCTGATGTTGCTATACTAGTTGTTGTATAGAGTGTTGTTCCTGTATTAATAGTTTACTGACATTGTATACATATCATTAGACAGCGTGACATCTAAACAGTGGAAACCCCCCACAAGTGACCCCATTTTGGAAACTAGACCCCCTAAGGAACTTATCTAGATGTGTGGTGAGCACTTTGAACCTCCAAGTGCTTCATAGAAGTTTATAACGCCCGGGCGTGAAAATAAAAAATCATATTTTTTCCACAAACCTGATCGTTTAGTCCCTATTTTTTTATTTTCCCAAGGGTAACAGGAGAAATTAGACCACAAAAGTTGTTGTCCAATTTGTCCTGAGTACGCTGATACCCCATATGTGGGGGTAAACCACTGTTTGGGCGCACGGCAGGACTCGGAAGGGAGGGAGCGCCATTTGACTTTTTGAACGCCACTGCGTTTTTGGAGACCCCCTCATGTGCCTAAATAGTGGAAACCCCTCAATTCTAGCTCCAACCCTAACCCCAACACACCCCTAACCCTAATCTCAACCCTAACCCTAATACCAACCCTAATTCTAACTCTAACCCTAATTGTAACCCTAACCCTAATTGTAACCCTAACCCTAGTTGTAACCCTAACCCTAATTCCAACCTTAACCCTAATTATAACCCTAACCCTAATTATAACCCTAACCCTAAGGCTGGGTTCATATTGCGTTTTACCAGCCCATTCAACACATAGCGTTGACGGGCTGGTAACGGTATAGCATAACGCGATCGCGTTATGCTATACTCACTAGCGCAGAGGAATCAGCGATGATTCATTTGCGCTAGCGGTGACGGAGCCCAGACGCTGCAGGCCGTGTCCGAGGCTCCGTCACTGAATGACGGCACGTCGCGAATGCATGCCGCTTTACGTAAAGCGGCATGCGTCGCGATGCGCCCTCAAATGCGGGTGAATGGCAGCGTTAACGGACTGCGTTACACCGCGTTATACCGCGGTGTAACGCAGTCCGTCTAACGGACTGCCATAACGCAATATGAACCCAGCCTAACCCTAACGCTAATCCCAACCCTAATTATAACCCTAACCCTAATTATAACCCTAATTATACCCCTAACCCTAACCCTAATGGAAAAATGAAAATAAATAAAATTTCTTTATTTTATTATATGTACCTAACCAAGGGGTGATATAGGGGGGGTTTATGTACTGTTTTTTTTATTTTGATCACTGTGATAGTTTATCACAGTGATCAAAATGTACTTTTAGAGAATGAATGAATATTTTTTTGAATTTGCCGCCAGGCAGATTCGGCGGGCGCACTGCGCATGCACCCGCCATTTTTTTTTACTGGAAGAAGACGCCGGCTGAACGGAGGCCAGGGGGAGGACCGGAGGCGAGGGGGAGGATCGGACTGCACCGGGGGGGGGGGGGGGATCGGAGGACACGGGACCCCTCCAGGTACAGGGGGGGGTGAGATCGGGGGTCCCGGGACACTATTTCTCTCCCCTCTGATGTGCGATCACATCAGAGGGGAGAGAAATTTACAGGCAGGGATCGCAGCATTGATTTATCTTTTGCGATCGCCAGTATATGGCGATCGCAAAAGAGTGGTGATTGGGGGGGCCCCTATTATGTTCTCTGGGGTCTCGGTTACCCCAGGCAGCCGAGACCCCAGAGAAAATCGCCCATCCCCCCCGTCACCTCGCGGCGGGCGCAGCACTCGTGCGCCCGCCATTTTAAAGCATGGCGCTGGCACCGGGGGACACCGGAGGGCCCTGGGGCCATGAGGAGGGTTCGGGGGCCACAGTGGGGGTCCCGGGGACCCTTTTTCTCTGTCCTCTGATGTCCGATGACATCAGAGGACAGAGAAATTAAATGGCACATTTTTTTTTTTTTTTTTGCGGTCGCCGTTATAGGGTTAATAACGGCGATCGCAACATCGGTGTCGGTAAAAACCGACCCGATTCATGTTCTCTGGGGTCTCGGCTACCCCCGGCAGCCGAGACCCCGGAGAAAATGCGCCTCTGGGGGGCGCTATTCACTTTTTCCACAGCGCCGTTAATTAACGGCGCTGTGGTTTAAGTACCCTTAATGACCGCCGTTAAAAGGCGTATCGGCGGTCATTAAGGGGTTAAAGGCTCTTCAGAGATTCTTGGGTTTTCCCAATTTTTATCCTAAATTTATTGGTAATTTCTCTGTTATTGTTAAACCATTGACTGATTTGACCAAAAAGGGGTCTGATGTGGTGAATTGGCCTCCTGAGGCAATCTCTGCGTTTCAGGAACTTAAGCAGAGATTCACTTCTGCTCCTGTTCTACGGCAGCCTGATGTTTCTTTGCCATTTCAGGTGGAGGTTGATGCCTCTGAAATTGGGGCAGGTGCCGTTTTGTCCCAAAGAGATCCAGAGACCTCTAAAAGTAACCCTTGTGCCTTTTTCTCTCGAAAATTTTCTCCAACTGAACGTAATTATGACGTGGGTAATCGGAGTTATTGGCCATGAAGTGGGCTTTTGAAGAGTGGAGACATTGGCTGGAGGAGCCAAACATCAGGTGGTGGTCCTCACGGACCATAAAAATCTGGTTTATCTGGAATCAGCCAAGCGACTTAATCCTAGACAGGCCAGGTGGGCCTTGTTTTTCACACGTTTTAATTTTGTGGTTTCCTTTCTTCCTGGCACTAAGAATGTTAAGGCGGATGCCCTCTCGAGGAGTTTCCTTGCGGACTCTCCTGAGTTATCTGATCCTGCTGTTATTTTGAAAGAGGGTGTAGTTCTTTCCGCCATCTCGCCCAATTTGAGACTGGCTCTGGAAGGGTGTCAGGAGGATAAACCCGAGCGCTGCCCTATTAGGAAATTGTTTGTCCCAGACCGGTGGAAAAAGAGTGTGATGTCTGAGATTCATTGTTCCACGTTGGCCGGTCATCCCGGAATTTTTGGTACCAGAGACTTGGTAAGTCGGTCCTTTTGGTGGCCTACTTTGTCTCGTGACGTCAGGGAATTTGTGCAGTCCTGCGGGACTTGCTTTCGCTCCAAGCCTTGCTCTCGCTCTAGTGGTTTGTTGATGCCGTTGCCTGTGCCCAAGAGATCATGGACCCATATCTCTATGGATTTCATTTCCGACCTCCCTATTTCTCAGAGAATGACCGTTATCTGGGTGATTTGTGATAGATTTTCCAAAATGATACATCTTGTGCCATTACCTAAGTTGCCTTCCTCCTCCGAATTGGTGCCTTTGTTCCTTCAGCACGTGGTTCGGTTACACGGCATTCCTAAGAACATTGTGTCTGACAGAGGAGTCCAGTTTGTTTCCAGATTTTGGAGGACTTTTTGTTCTAAACTTGGTGTTCAATTGTCTTTCTCCTCGCTTTTCATCCTCAGACCAATGGACAAACTGAGAGAACAAACCAAACATTGGAGACTTATCTGAGATGCTTTGTGTCTGCTGATCAGGATGACTGGGTCTCTTTTTTGCCTTTGGCTGAGTTTGCTCTTAATAATAGGGCTAGCTCTGCCACTTTGATGTCTCCATTTTTCTGCAATTTTGGGTTTCACCCTCGATTTTCTTCGGGACAGATGGAGGCTTCTGTCTGTCCGGGTGTTGACTCTGTTGTGGAACGTATGCAGCAGATTTGGGACCAGGTAGTGGAGAGGTTGTCCCTCTCTCAGGAAAGGGCCCAGCGGTTTGCCAAACGGCATAGGACTGATGGTCCTCGGTTTGAAGTGGGGGACTTGGTCTGGTTGTCCTCAAGAAATATCCCTATGAGAGTTGCATCTCCTAAGTTTAAGCCTAGATTCATTGGACCTTATAAGATCATGGAGATTCTTAATCCTGTTTCCTTTCGTTTACTTCTTCCAGGGACATTTAAGATCCATAACGTGTTCCACAAGTCCTTATTGAAGAGGTTTGTCGAGTCAGTGGTTCCTATGGCTGCGCCTCCTGACCCTGTTTTGGTTGAGGGCAATCTGGAGTATGTGGTTGAGAAAATATTGGATTCTCGCTTTTCTAGACGGAAACTTCAGTATTTGGTTACGTGGAGAGGTTATGGTCAGGAGGACAATTCTTGGGTGTTTGTTTCGGACATCCATGCTAGGAGACTGATCCGTGCGTATCACAGAGCTCATCCTGACCGACCTGGTTGCCCAAGTGAGGGTTCGGTGACCCCTCCTCAAGGGGGGGTACTGTTGTGAATGTGTTAGAAATGAATTCTGAGCGGGAGCTCCCTTTTGGTGGTTACAAACAGTACTGAACCATTCAATGAAGATTGTGAAGATTGGCGATCAGGAGTTACAGACTGGTCTTATATAAGGGAGTGTTGTGAATGGACTTGAAATGAGTTCTGAGCAGAGGCTCCCTCTGGTGGTTACAAGCGGTACTGGACTGTCCAGTGAAGATTGTGAGGATTGGGAATCAGGTGTTACTGACTGGTCTTATATAAGGGACTCACCTTCCCATCAGGGTTGCCGGTGATCAATTGTTCTGGTCTCAATCCTTGATTCCTGTTTCCTTTGTAGCCTGCTGTGTCGTGTCTGCATCTCCTGCTAACAGATAAGACATTTTCTTCTTTTTATTTTTGTGCTTGATTTTTGCATTTTGTCCTGCACTTCTGTGGGGGCCTTCTGGGTCCCCTTCGGGGCTTTTGCCCTCTCAGTTTTGTTCAGCCACTGATTTTTGTACATTTACTTTTTCCAGTTTTTTCAGTGGCTGCTGTTTTGATTTTGTTACACCAGAGAACTAATTTAGGTGGTAGAGGTCGTGTGATCTCAGGTGTTTTTGAAATTAGTAGAGTTGGTGCTTTACAGGGTTTTTTTGGGATTGCAGTAAGTGCCCTTCCTATCCTTTTCTATTTAGATAGTTTGGGCCCCAACGTTTGCTCATACTATTTTCTGTCTGTGTCAGTATTTCTTCTTGTCTAACCGCCATTACATGTTTGGGGGCTTTCTATGTTCTTTGGGGATCTGCTCCGGGGCAGATAGCTTTCCTCTTTCTATCTTTAGGTGTAGTTAGTTTCTCAGGCTGTGACAAGGCGTCTAGGACCAACGTAGGAACGCTCCACGGCTGCCTCTAGTTGTGGTGGTTAGTCAGGGTACTGCAATCTCATAGATTCCAACTGCTCTGGTGTATTTCCTTTTTTACCTGCACTCCTCAGCTACCGAAACATAACAAGGGAGGTTCCCTCCCATCAGGGTTGCCGGTGATCAATTGTTTTTGTCTCAACTTTGGTTCCTGGTTCTCTTGGAAGCTTGCTGTGTTTTGCCTGCATCTTCTGCTAACAGATAAGATTTTTTCTGCTTGTATTTTTGTGCTTGCTTTTTGCATTGTTTCCTGCACTCTTGTGGAGGTCAGCCAGGTCCCCTCCGGGGGCTTGTGCTCCTCTCAGTTTATCTAAGCCTCTGTTATTTGTTCTTTTGCCTTTTCCAGTTTTTTCAGTGGCTGCGGCTTAGTTTTGTTACACCAGAGAACTAATTTAGGTGGTAGAGGTCGTGTGATCTCAGGTGTTTTTGTAATTAGTAGAGTTGGTACTTTTTAGGGTTTTTTGGGATTGCAGTAAGTTTCCTTCCTATCCTTTTCTGTCTAGGAAGTTTGGGCCCCAACGTTTGCTCATACTATTTTCTGTCTGTGTCTGTATTTCCTCTTGTCTAACCGCCATTACATGTTTGGGGGCTTCCTATGTTCTTTGGGGATCTGCTTCGGGGCAGATAGCTTTCCTCTTTCTATCTTTAGATGTAGTTAGCTTCTCAGGCTGTGACGAGGCGTCTAGGACCAACGTAGGTACGTTCCACGGCTGCCTTTAGTTGTGGTGGTCAGGGTACTGCAATCCAGTAGATTCCAACCTCTCTGGTGTATTGCCGTTTTTGCCTGCTCTCCTCAGCTACCAAAACTTAACACTGATCGCTGCCAGGGGAGTAAAGTTAATTTCCTCCTGGCAGAGGGGCTCTCAGTGCAGGAGCCAGGCAAGTTCAAACCATTAGCAGGTTACCCCCATTTCTGAAGGTTAATAATGTTACTTTACATGACAGGTTCCCTTTATGTGGTTGGGTGCTCTAGACCCTGCGCGGTGATCTGACCTTCTCCTCCACTACGGAAAGTTCTGTGCTTCTACGCCTGCAGAGCGATTGGTGAATAGACGCGGGGCCGGAGAACTGCTGGAAAGCCTCCATTTCAGACTCTGACTGTTGATCGGCTCCACCACGTTCCATCTTTATGATTTTTTGGGGTGCAGTTGGCCCTAATGGTTCTGTAAACTGTGGCCTCTGTTCACACCGGATGCAATATAGTCAGCACTGGGCAGCCCGCCATAGGACGTCACTAATAGGCTGCGAACCAGATGCTCTGCATTCCTAGTGTGAACATTGCCACATACAGAGTATTTTTTTTTGCACTGGCGTGCCACATGGCCAATCCCTGATTGAAGGCTGGCTGTTTCATTGGGTATTAATGCACCTGTGTAGTTGCCATTTTACTTGGGTCCGCTGCACCCTGTCAGTGCATTTGTAATGAGGCCTATTTAGATAGGTAAGTATCTCTGCCTGTTTTGGTTTTTTACTGGAAAGCCTCCATGTCAGACTCTGAGGGTGATCGGCTCCACCACGTCCCATCTTTATGTCAGGACAGCGACTCGTGTCTCGAGGTCTGAGGGACGGTCCGGTGCCGATATTTATCCAGGACTTTGTGCACAGAACGGAGAAAGTGATTTGTCACAAAGAAGAAGAGAGAGAATGAAGGACGAGAACAAGGAAGGTGACACAACTGTCAGACAAGAGGGATGAGCCGGACGCCGACCACGACTGATGATGACATTGAGCCTGCACCGATTCTGAGGGACGGACGAGCAACAGCGGATTAGGTGGAAAATCATCAGCAAATTAACCCCGACTCTGCTGAGTAACAATCCACGACAGACTTAGGGACAGAAAGAAGTCACAGGAGAGAACGGACAGAAGGACGGGACATCTGCAGAGAAAATGTGGATGATGCTCTAAGGAAGGAGAAAGATTCTGAAAGAAGCCGCCGAGAAACGAAGACTCAAGACTGATGAAGACGAGACGACAACGGAGAAACCGCGACTCACTGATCAGAAGAAAATAATCAGGAAATGAAAGCTGTTGTCAGACGAAGAAAATGTAGAGAAAACCAGAGCAAGTCTGGAGAAAAACCATCTATTATAGGATGACGCCGGAGAGACGTCATCACATCCACCGGAGCCAACAAGGAGCCTCGCTGCTCACCTCGTGGTGTAAGAGGCGGAGCTCCTCCATCATCACGTCCTGGTACCGATCCTGGTGTCCTTCTAGATACTCCCACTCCTCCATGGAGAGATAGACAGCGACGTCCTGACACCTTATAGGAACCTGACAACAACGACACCGTCACCACCCAGAATCCTCCAGTGCCGCCCTGTATAATGTCCCAGCAGTCAACTCTCCGCTCATCACCCAGAATCCTCCAGTGCCGTCCTGTATAATGTCCCAGCAGTTACCTCTCCGCTCATCACCCAGAATCCTCCAGTGCCGTCCTGTATAATGTCCCAGCAGTCACCTCTCCGCTCATCACCCAGAATCCTCCAGTGCTGTCCTGTATAATGTCCCAGCAGTCACCTCTCCGCTCATCACCCAGAATCTTCCAGTGCCATCCTGTATAATGTCCTAGCAGTCACCTCTCCGCTCATCACCAAGAATCCTCCAGTGCCGTCCTGTATAATGTCCCAGCAGTCACCTCTCCGCTCATCACCCAGAATCCTCCAGTGCTCTCCTGTATAATGTCCCAGCAGTCACCTCTCCGCTCATCACCCAGAATCCTCCAGTGCCGTCCTGTATAATGTCCCAGCAGTCACCTCTCCCCTCATCACCCAGAATCTCCAGTGCCTCCTGTATAATGTCCCAGCAGTCACCTCTCCCTCATCACCCAGAATCCTCCAGTGCCTCTTGTATAATGTCCCAGCAGTCACCTCTCCGCTCATCACCCAGAATCTCCAGTGCCATCCTGTATAATGTCCCAGCAGTCACCTCTCCGCTCATCACCCAGAATCCTCCAGTGCCGTCTGTATAATGTCCCAGAGTCACCTCTCCGCTCATCACCCAGAATCCTTCCAGTGCCGTCTTGTATAATGTCCCAGAGTCACCTCTCCGCTCATCACCCAGAATCCTCCAGTGCCGTCATGTATAATGTCCCAGCAGTCACCTCTCCGCTCACACCCAGAATCCTCCAGTGCCGTCCTGTATAATGTCCAGCAGTCACCTCTCCGCTCATCACCCAGAATCCTCCAGTGCCGTCTGTATAATGTCCCAGGCAGTCACCTCTCCGCTCATCACCCAGAATCCTCCAGTGCCGTCCTGTATAATGTCCCAGCGTCACCTCTCCGCTCATCCCCAGAATCCTCCAGTCCGTCCTGTATAATGTCCCAGCAGTCACCTCTCCGCTCATCACCCAGAATCCTCCAGTGCCGTCCTGTATAATGTCCCAGCAGTCACCTCTCCGTCATCACCCAGAATCCTCCAGTGCCGTCCTGTATAATGTCCCAGCAGTCACCTCTCCCTCATCACCCAGAATCCTCCAGTGCCGTCCTGTATAATGTCCCAGCAGTCACCTCTCCGCTCATCACCCAGAATCCTCCAGTGCCGTCCTGTATAATGTCCCAGCAGTCCCTCTCCGCTCATCACCAGAATCCTCAGTGCCGTCCTGTATAATGTACCAGCAGTCACCTCTCCTCTCATCACCCAGAATCCTCCAGTGCGTCCTGTATAATGTCCCAGCAGTCACCTCTCCGCTCATCAACCAGAATCCTCCAGTGCCGTCCTGTATAATGTCCCAGCAGTCACCTCCCTCTCATCACCCAGAATCCTCCAGTGCCGTCCTGTATAATGTCCCAGCATCACCTCTCCCCTCATCACCCAGAATCCTCCAGTGTCGTCCTGTATAATGTCCCAGCAGTCACCTCTCCTCTCATCACCCAGAATCCTCCAGTGCCGTCCTGTATAATGTCCCAGCAGTCACCTCTCCGCTCATCACCCAGAATCCTCCAGTGCCGTCCTGTATAATGTCCCAGCAGTCACCTCTCCTCTCATCACCCAGAATCCTCCAGTGCCGTCCTGTATAATGTCCCAGCAGTCACCTCTCCGCTCATCACCCAGAATCCTCCAGTGCCGTCCTGTATAATGTCCCAGCAGTCACCTCTCCTCTCATCACCCAGAATCCTCCAGTGCCTTCCTGTATAATGTCCCAGCAGTCACCTCTCCGCTCATCACCCAGAATCCTCCAGTGCCGTCCTGTATAATGTCCCAGCAGTCACCTCTCCGCTCATCACCCAGAATCCTCCAGTGCCCTCCTGTATAATGCCCCAGCAGTCACCTATCCCCTCATCACCCAGAATCCTCCAGTGCCGTCCTGTATAATGTCCCAGCAGTCACCTCTCCTCATCACCCAGAATCCTCCAGTGCCGTCCTGTATAATGTCCAGCAGTCACCTCTCCCCTCATCACCCAGAATCCTCCAGTGCCGTCCTGTATAATGTCCCAGCAGTCACCTCTCCGCTCATCTCCCAGAATCCTCCAGTGCCGTCCTGTATAATGTCCCAGCAGTCACCTCTCCCCTCATCACCCAGAATCCTCCAGTGCTGTCCTGTATAATGTCCCAGCAGTCACTTCTCCGCTCATCACCCAGAATCCTCCAGTGCCGTCCTGTATAATGTCCAGCAGTCACCTCTCTGCTCATCACCCAGAATCCTCCAGTGCCGTCCTGTATAATGTTCCAGCAGTCACCTCTCCCCTCATCACCCAGAATCCTCCAGTGCCGTCCTGTATAATGTCCCAGCAGTCACCTCTCCTCTCATCACCCAGAATCCTCCAGTGCCGTCCTGTATAATGTCCCAGCAGTCACCTCTCATCACCCAGAATCCTCCAGTGCCGTCCTGTATAATGTCCCATGTGATGAAACGGTGCACACACACGACGGCTGATGCCGTCCGACCCAGCAAACTGCAGGGATTTATAAGTATCCCAATTCCACTTAGGAACTTGCAGCTCTCTGGCGCCCCCCTTACCCTCAGGTCAGTCAGGGAACTGCACCTAGGATAATTAGTCGCCAGACGGGTCACTTGGATGTGTGCTGGCTATTGGGCACGCTGCAGTGAGGGAATTATAACTACTCCGAGCCGCAGCCGGGTAATACACTTATAAAACCCGCTCCGTCACCGCCAACGCCACCCCATAGGACAACACTTTACACCCCTTCTTTATAGCTGCCACCAGCCACGGTTTACTTGGAACAATTTATCAAGAGGGTCCGTAGCAACCCCAAAACAGTAGCGTGGTACTTTAGGCGCGTGCAAATTCGTTTATAGAGCAGGAGAAACAAACTAATAAATTTATAGGTTTATTCCTTAAAAAGACAGGCAGTGCTTATACAATATAAAAATATGGAACAAACTGAGACAATATCGTTATGTACAAAGGCAGTTATAAAATAAAATAGGATTAAAGATGAAAATCACTCACATGGTTGTTAGATCATTTACAGGCAAGCCAGGCTGGGGGAAGGAGCCACACGTCATAGTTCATTTGCAGATCTCTTAGTCAGGACATCACAGCAAGGAAAAAAACAAGGGGGGGGGCTCACTGCCAGACTTATACCTGGGGCTGCTGACCTCACGAAAAGGGAGGGTTTTTCTGGCCACCTCCCCGGGACAGAAGTGTATGATTTGAGCTCTGAAATATCATAAGGTCCATCCCTCGTCCTGTGAACCTAGCAGAATAACGGCAGACCTATCAATGATCTTACTTTAAAATGACGGTTCCAATGAGCCCAAACTTGGATGAACTAGTTCATAGGGGGATCCGAGAATTCCATTTCTCGGGTTCTGTTGGAGTTACGGGTTCTCCAGTACCACGGGAACGATGCCCATGGACACAGGCTCCAAAACCGTAACTTTCGTGTTTCTGACGCAAATCCCCACCGTCTTATAACCAAAACAGAATGAAGTCTCCAAAATGGCTGCTAGGGTAGGGACAGCACATGTTGCTGACAATAGGGACCCCTGCGGTGAAGCGGCAAAACTTCCAGCACTGGTAGCTCAGGTTACACTGAGCTTGACTGCAGGTTGGGAGGGGGAAGGGAAGCGTGAGCTGCAGAGAAAAGGAGGGAGGGGTAACTTTGCCCTGTGCTTGCAAACGGTGGGGGTTGTAGTACTATGGGGAAAGTTCTGGAAACAGCACAAGAAATGAAGCTTGCAGTATCATCACATCCCAGCAGTCACCTCTCCGCTCATCACCCAGAATCCTCCAGTGCCGTCCTGTATAATGTCCCAGCAGTCACCTCTCCGCTCATCACCCAGAATCCTCCAGTGCCGTCCTGTATAATGTCCCAGCAGTCACCTCTCCTCTCATCACACAGAATCCTCCAGTGCCGTCCTGTATAATGTCCCAGCAGTCACCTCTCCACTCATCACCCAGAATCCTCCAGTGTCATCCTGTATAATGTCCCAGCAGTCACCTCTCCCCTCATCACCCAGAATCCTCCAGTGCCGTCCTGTATAATGTCCCAGCAGTCACCTCTCCTCTCATCACCCAGAATCCTCCAGTGCCATCCTGTATAATGTCCCAGCAGTCACCTCTCCGCTCATCACCCAGAATCCTCCAGAGCCGTCCTGTATAATGTCCCAGCAGTCACCTCTGAACTCATCACCCAGAATCCTCCAGTGCCGTCCTGTATAATGTCCCAGCAGTCACCTCTCCGCTCATCACCCAGAATCCTCCAGTGCCGTCCTGTATAATGTCCCAGCAGTCACCTCTCCGCTCATCACCCAGAATCCTCCAGTGGCTGTCCTGTATAATGTCCCAGCAGTCACCTCTCCCTCATCACCCAGAATCCTCCAGTGCAGTCCTGTATAAGTCCCAGCAGTCACCTCTCCGCTCATCACCCAGAATCCTCCAGTGCTGTCCTGTAAATGTCCCAGCAGTCCCTCTCCTGTCATCACCCAGAATCCTCCAGTGCAGTCCTGTATAATGTCCCAGCAGTCTCCTCTCCGCTCATCACCCAGAATCCTCCAGTGCCGTCCTGTATAATGTCCCAGCAGTCACCTCTCGCTCATCACCCAGAATCCTCCAGTGCCGTCCTGTATAATGTCTCAGCAGTCACCTCTCCCTCATCACCCAGAATCCTCCAGTGCCGTCCTGTATAATGTCCCAGCAGTCACCTCTCCGCTCATCACCCAGAATCCTCCAGTGCGTCCTGTATAATGTCCCAGCAGTCACCTCTCCCTCATCACCCAGAATCCTCCAGTGCTCCTGTACAATGTCCCAGCAGTCATCCTCTCCTGTCATCACCCAGAATCCTCCAGTGCAGTCCTGTATAATGTCCCAGCAGTCACCTCTCCGCTCATCACCCAGAATCCTCCAGTGCGTCCTGTATAATGTCCCAGCAGTCACCTCTCCCTCATCACCCAGAATCCTCCAGTGCCGTCCTGTATAATCTCCCAGCAGTCACCCTCCGCTCAGCAGCTCGATCATCTTGTTGCTGAGCTCCAGGATCTTCTTGTTCCTCTCATGTATCGGGGGGTGCGGGGGGGCTCTGTGATGGGGCCCGGGGTTCCGCCCTCCTGACTCCTGGAGATGGATGATGGGAGTCACACCGCCCCCCGATGTCTTCCTCTCTATGGTGTAATCCTGTGTATGGGAGAGACATTAGGGAGAGAATTCCTTCCCGACTCCAGATCTGAAAATTCAGTAGAAATCCCGGGATCAATAACGTCTCCAGTAATCTGGGGCCATAACCGGGAATATTATTACACTCAGGACAGACATCCCGGCCCCTCTACAGTTCTTATAGGGAATCCCCATGACAACTCCTCCGGGCAGAGCTCTTACAGTAGAGAATCCTTCTCCTCCTATTCTGGATTTCCTCCTCCCGATGTCGGACTTGTCACATCACACAATGAAGCTGATAGAAATGTAGAGGAGTTACCTCTCCGCTCAGCAGGGAGATGATCTCCAGGGTGAGGTGGAATAATCTTCTGGTGGTCTCATTCCTGTCCTCCTCCATCCTCGGGGTCATTCAGGAGAAGGAGGGATGAGCACTGGATCAGCTGGAGGGATCTCGTCCTGCCGGCGTCTTCATGATGAAGGAGAAGATGGAAATCACAGGGGACGATATAACGACAATCACTAAATTCTGCCAAATATCAACATTTATCAGGAAGAATCTGGAGGAAAAGCCACAAAACTCCACCGCGGCCTCCTCCGCCTATCTGACCGCTCATTATCAGCCTCATAGTGGACGGTCACCGTGGTAACTACACCTCCAGTGGGGGGATGGTCACCGTGGTAACTACACCTCCAGCGGGGTCGGTCACCGTGGTAACTACACCTCCAGCGAGGCGGTCACCGTGGTAACTACACCTCCAGCGGGGTCGGTCACCGTGGTAACTACACCTCCAGCGGGGGAGGGTCACCGTGGTAACTACACCTCCAGCGGGGGAGGGTCACCGGTGGTAACTACACCGCCAGCGGAGGACGGTCACCGTGGTAACTACACCTCCAGCAGAGGACGGTCACCGTGGTAACTACACCTCCAGTGGAGGACGGTCACCGTGGTAACTACACCTCCAGCGGGGAACGGTCACCGTGGTAACTACATCTCCAGCGGAGGACGGTCACCGTGTTAACTACATCTCCAGCGGGGGACGGTCACCGTGTTAACTACACCTCAAGCGGGGACGGTCACCGTGGTTACTACACCTCCAGCGGGGACGGTCACCGTGGTAACTACACCTCAGCTCACGGCCCCGGGGCCGTGAGATGAGGAGGAGACGCTGCACATCCCCCATACAATGCTGCACGTCCCCAACATTGAGGAGCCGCAGTCACATGGAGCAGGAGCCTCCACAGGAACAGCTCTGATCTCACCCCACACTCTCCTCTCACAGATTCACCACAAGCACCAAAACTCCACCAAACCCTCCTGTAATCTCACCGGAATGGCGGGAACCGGAAATCTGCTGCTGGCTGATACCAGAGAACACGAGCTGCACACACCGGGACGGAGCTGCTGCTCTGAGAGCTGAAGGACCTGTGGTGACGTCACATCATGTGATCAGGGGGCGGAGCTCAGGAGAGAATGGTGAAGGACCTGTAGTTACACTCCTGTCATGTGACAGTGATGACGTCACTCCTCCCTCAGTGCTGCAGACGCTTCCTGTTATAGACCTCTGTTGCTCTCTGTTATCAGCCATGTGCTGGAGATCCTCTCTGGGAGCTTTTAGTGTGGACATGAAGGGTCTCAGTCACTAACGCTCCGTGTCTGTACAGCAGCTCCATTCTAGCGGTCTCACTACAGAGGTAGTAACAGTTATTAACCCCTTCACCCCCCAGAGTGGTTTGCACGTTAATGACGGGGCCAATTGTTACAATTCTGACCACTGTCCCTTTATGAGGTTATAACTCTGGAGCTTCATCGGATCTTCACGATTCTGAGATTGTTTTCTCGTCACATATTGTTCTTCACGTTACAGGTAAAAGTTCTTCGCTATAAATTGCGTTTATTTATGAAAAAATGGAAATATGGCGAAAATTTTGCAATTTTCAAACTTTGAATTTTTATTCTGTTAAATCAGAGAAATATGTCACACAAATAGTTAATAAATAACATTTCCCACATGTCTACTTTACATCAGCACAATTTTGAAACATAATTTTTTTTCTTAGGACGTTATAATGGTTAAAAGTTGACCAGCGATTTCTCATATTTTTTTAGGGACCACCTCACATTTGAAGTCACTTTGAGGGTCTATAAGATAGAAAATACCCAAAAGTGACACCATTCTAAAAACTGCACCCCTCAAGGTGCTCAAAACCACATTCAAGAAGTTTATTAACCCTTCAGGTGCTTCACAGGAACTAAAGCAAGGAAAAAATGAACATTTAACTTCTTTGTCACAAAAATGATCTTTTACAAACTTTTTTTTTTATTTTCACAAGGGTAAAAGGAGAAAATGGACAGAAAAAGTTGTTCTCCAATTTGTTCTGAGTATGCTGATACCCCATATGTGGGGGTAAACTACTGTTTGGGCGCACGGCAGGGAAGGGAAGTAATGACGTTTTGGAATGCAAACTTTGATGGGGGTCATGTTCAGTTTGCAGAGTCCCAGTGGAAACCCCCAAGTGACCCCATTTTGGAAACTAGACCCCCTAAGGAACTTATCTAGACCTGTGATGAACACTTTGAACCCCAAGTGCTTCACACAAGTTTATAATGCCCGGGCATAAAAATTAAAAATCCTATTTTTGTCCCTCAAAAATGATATTTTATTCACCAATTTTTTAGTTTCCCAAGGGTAACAGGAGAAATTGGACCACATAAGTTTTTGTACAATTTGTCCTGAGTACGCTGATACCCCATATATGGGGGGAACCCCTATTTGAACGCACGGCAGAGCTCGAAAGGGAAGCAGCGCCATTTGACTTTTTCAACGCAGAATTGGCTGGAAGCCATGTCATGTTTGGAGACCTCTGATGTGCCTAAACAGTGGAAACCCCCCACAAGTGACCCCATTTTGGAAACTAGACCCCCTAAGGAACTTATCTAGATCTGTGGTGAGCACTTTTAACCCCAAGTGCTTCACACAAGTTTATAACGTAGAGCCGTAAAATAAAAATCATTTTTTCCACAAAAATGATCTTTTCACCCCAATTTTTATTTTCCCAAGGGTAAAAAGACCCCAAAAGTTATTGTTCAATTTCTCCTGAATACGCTGATACCCCGTATGTGGGGATAAACCACTGTTTGGGTGCATGGCAGAGCTCGGAAGGGAAGGAGCGCCTTTTGATTTTTTCAACGCAGAATTGGCTGGACGCCATGTCGTGTTTGGAGAGCTCCTGATCTGCCTAAACAGTGGAAACCCCCAAAAATGACACCATTTTGGAAGCTAGACCCCTCAAGGAACTTATCTACATGTGTGGTGAGAACTTTGAACCCCCAAGTGTTTCACTAAAGTTTATAACGCCGGAGCATGAAAATAAAAAATCATATTTTTTCCACAAACATGATCTTTTAGTCCCCAATTTTTTATTTTCCCAAAGGTAACAGGAGAAATTGGACCCCAAAAGTTGTTGTCCAATTTGTCCTGAGTACACTGATATCCCATATGTGGGAGAAAACTACTGTATGGGCACACGGAAGGGAAGTAGTGAGGTTTTGCATTGCAGACTTTGATGGAATGGTCTGCGTGCGTCATGTCACGTTTAGAGAGCCCCTGATGTGCCTAAACAGTAGAAACCCCCCACAAGTGACCCCATTTTGGAAAATAGACCCCCAAGGAACTTATCTAGATGTGTGGGGAGAACTTTGAACCCCCAAGTGCTTCACAGAAGTTTATAACGTAGAGCCATAAAAATAAAAAAATCATATTTTTTTCCACAAAAATATTTTCGCCCACAATTTTTTATTTTTCCAAGGGTAACAGAAGAAATTGGAGCCCAAGAGTTATTGTGCAATTTGTCCTGAGTACGCTGATACCCCATATGTGGGGGTAAACTACTGTTTGAGCGCATGGCAGAGCTCAGAAGGGAAGGAGCGCCGTTTGACTTTTTCAGCGCAGAATTGGTTGGAATTGAGATCAGACGCCATGTCACATTTGGAGAGCCCCTGATGTGCCTAAACAGTGGAAACCCCTCAATTCTAACTCCAACCCTAACCCCAACAAACCCCTAAGCCTAATCCCAACCCTAACCATAACCCTAACCACAAACCAAACCCTAACATACCCCTAATCCCAACCCTAACCCTAACTTTAGCCCCAACCCCAATGGGAAAATGGAAATAAATGCATTTTTTTAATTTTATTATTTTTCCCTAACTAAGGTGGTGATAAAGGGGGGTTTGATTTACTATTTATAGCGGGTTTTTATGATTGGCAGCTGTCACGCTAAAATACGCTTTTTATTGCAAAAAATAGTTTTTGCATCACCACATTTTGAGAGCTATAATTTTTGCATATTTTGGCCCCCAGAGTCATGTGAGGTCTTATTTTTTGCAGGACGAGTTGACGTTTTTATTGGTACCATATTTGAGCACGTGACATTTTTTGATCGCTTTTTATTACAATTTTTGCGAGGGTAGAATTAACAAAAATCAGCAATTCATGAATTTCTTTTGGGGGGGCGTTTATACCGTTCCGCATGTGGTAAAATTGATAAAGCAGTTTTATTCTTCAGGTCAGTACGATTACGGTGATACCTCAATTATATGATTTTTTATGTTTTGGCGCTTTTATAGAATAAAAACAATTTTATATAAAAAATCATTATTTTTGCATCGCTTTATTCTGCGAGCTATAATTTTTTTATTTTTCGCTGATGATGCTGTATGGCGGATCGTTTTTTGCGGGACAAGAAGACGTTTTCAGCGGTACCATGTTTATTTATATCCGTATTTTTGATTGCGTGTTATTCCACCTTCTGTTAGGCGGTATGATGATAAAGCATTGTTTTTTGCTTTTTTTTTTTTTTTAAGGGTTTCACTAAGGGGGTTAACTAGTGGGACAGTTTTATAGGGCGGGTCGTTACGGACGCGGCAATACTAAATATGTGTACTTTTATTGTGTTTTCTTTTTTTTTATTTACTGTACATAGAAATGAATTTATTGGGGAATATATTTTATTTTCTTTATTTAGGATGTTTTTTTACACGTTATTTTAATTTTTTTTTACTTTTATCACTGTATAATGTCAGATCGCTGGTCTGACACTGTGCACAGCACTGTGTCAGATCGGTGATCTGACAGGCAGTGCTGGAGGCTTTCTCAGCGACTGCTCTCAGCAGGCACTGAGGAAGCTCCCTCCCTGCAGGACCCAGAAGGACCCCGCGGCCATCTTTGATACGGGGTCCTACAGGGAGGAGGCCCTCGGAACAGCGCGATCACATCGCGCTGTTCTGATGGTCTCAGGGAAGAACCAGGGAGCCCCCTCCCTGCGCGATGCTTCCCTATACCGCTGGAACACTGCGATCATGTTTATCATAGTGTGCCGGGTGTCAGCTGTGACAATCAGCTGACACCCGGTCGCGATTGGACATCGCTCGGGAGCGTGTCCGATCGCATATGACGTACTATCCCGTCCGTGGTCATACGGGCCCAGGTACCATGAATGGGATAGTATGTCCGATGTCAGAAACAGGTTAAGGTTGAAGGAAGACTTTAAGTCCATCTAGTTCACCCCATATCCTATCCTAACCTGCCCTAACATGTTGATCCAGAGGAAGAAAACAAAACCCAAGTGGCAAACAGTAAGCTTCACATTGGGGAAAAAAATTCCTTCCCGACTCCACATACGGCAATCAGACTAGCTCCCTGGATCAACGCAATATCTAGGAAACCAGTGAATATAGCCTGTAATATTATACTTTTCAAGAAAGGCATCCAGTCCTGTTGTGTACGGTAGCTGAGGAGGACAGGAACAACAGCAGGGCGGCAGAACACCTGAGATGTTGGTAACTGATGGGTTGCAGATTCCTAAACCAACGACACAACTAGAGGTAGCCGTGGAGCGTTCCTACATTGATCCTAGACGCCTCGTCACAGCCTGAGAGACAACTACACCTAAAGGCAGAAAGATGAAAGCTATCTGCCCCGGAGCAGATCCCCAAAGAAAATAGGAAGCCCCCAAACATGTAATGACGGTTAGACAAGATGAAAACACAAACATAGGCAGAAAATAGACTGAGCAAACGCTGGGGCCACAAGCTGACTAAATAGGACAGGAAAGGAGAGATTACTTTCTGCAACCCAGAAAACCCTACAAAAATCCAAAAATTCTGATTACAAAAATACTGAGATCACACGATCTCGCCACTCACTAAATCAGATCTCAGTGTGAACAAAACCAAGCTGCAGCCGCTGAAAAAACAGGAAAAAGCAAATGAGCAAATAACAGTGGCTGCAGATAAACTGTGAGGAGCTCAGACCCCAGGAGGGGACCTGGCTGACCTCCACAAAAGTGCAGAAAACAATGCAAAAAGCAAGCACAAAAAGAAATGCAAAAAATATCTTATCTGAAAGCAGGAGATGCAAGCAAGACTCCAGCTAACTTCCAAATGAACCAGGAACCACAATTGAGACAAGAACAATTGATCACCGGCAACCATCATGGGAGGGAACCTCCCTTATATCAGACCAGTCAGTGAACCCAGATTGCCATTCCTCGCTGAAAGGTTCAGTACTGTCTGTAACCACCAGAGGGAGCCTCTGCTCAGAAACCATCTCTAGCACATTCATAACACAGTCCCTTCTTACATGTTAGTAGGGAATCACTCATTACAGCATCATACGGCAGAGAGCTCCATAGTCTCACTGCTCTTACAGTAAAGAATCCGCGTCTGTGTTTATGACTAAACCTTCTTTCCTCCAGGCGTAAAGGACGCCCCCTTGTCCCTATCACAGGTCTAAGAGTAAAAAGATCATTAGAAAGGTCTCTACTGTCCTGGTGTAATAACCTGTCCTGGTATTGCAGACCCCCCAGTTCTCTAATAACCCTGGTCGCTCTTCTCTGCACCCACTCCAGTTCAGCTATGTCTTTCATATACACCGGAGACAAGAACTGTACACAGTATTCTTAGGCTAAGTTCACACGTTGCGGAATTGCCGCGGAAATTTCCGCGGCAATCCCGCACTTCTCCCGCGGGAAAAAACGCACGTTTTTTATAAGCGTATTCCCGCCAGAATAATAGCGTTTTGCAAGCGTAATTAGCTTGCAGAATGCTAGCGTTTTCCTAGCGATCTGTAGCATCGCTTGGAAAACTGATTGACAGGTTGGTCACACGAGTCAAACATAGTGTTTGACTCGTGTGACCAACTTTTTACTATTGATGCCGTAAAAAGATCTAATGTAAAAAATAAAAAAAAAAATAATAAATAATGATATTCTCACCTTCCGGCGGCCCCCGCAGCCTTCCCACCTTCAGCGACGCTCCCGGCAACTCCGGTCCCAGGAGTGCTTTGCGACAAATCACACCGATGACGTAGCATCTCGCGAGACCGCTACGCCATCTGGGTGATTCTCGCAAAGCACTTCTGGACCGGGAATTGCCGGGAGCATCGCTGAAGGCGGGAAGGCTGCGGGGGCCGCCGGAAGGTGAGAATATCATTATTTTTTATTTTAATTATTGTTTTACCAGGGATATGGTACCCAGGGCCTGGAGGAGAGTCTCCTCTCCTCCAGACCCTGGGTACCACCGCACATGAACCGCTTACATTCCGCAAAATTAATGAACATGTTGCTATTTTTTCCGCAAAGCGTTTTTTTCGCGGAAAAAAAACGCAACATGTGGCCAAAACATGCGGAATCAATTAACATGTATAGGATGCTTAATGCTTGCGTTTTTATCGCGTTTTTACCGCGGAAAATCGCGGAAAAAACCGCGAAAAAAACGCAAAAATTCCTGAACGTGTGCACTTAGCCTAAGTGTGGTCGCACCAGTGACTTGTATAGAGGTAAAATTATGTTCTCCTCATGAGCATCTATGCCTCTTTTAACCCCTTCACCCCCAAGGGTGGTTTGCACGTTAATGACCGGGCCAAATTTTACAATTCTGACCACTGTCTCTTTATGAGGTTATAACTCTGGAACGCTTCAACGGATCTTCGCGATTCTGAGATTGTTTTCTTGTGACATATTGTACTTCACGTTAGAAGTAAAATTTCTTCGATATAACTTGCGTTTATTTTTGAAAAAAAACGCAAATATGGCGAAAATTTTTAAAATTTTGCAATTTTCAAACTTTTGAATTTTTATTCCCTTAAAACAGAGAAATATATCACACAAAATAGTTAAGAAATAACATTTCCCACATGTCTACTTTACATCAGCACAATTTTGGAACCAAAATTTTTTTTTGTTAGGAAGTTATAAGGGTTAAAAGTTGACCAGCGATTTCTCATTTTTACAACAAAATTTACAAAGCCATTTTTTTTAGGGACCACCTCTCATTTGAAGTCACTTTGAGGGGTCTATATGGCAGAAAATACCCAAAAGTGACACCATTCTAAAAACTGCACCCCTCAAGGTACTCAAAACCACATTCAAGAAGATTATTAACCCTTCAGGTGCTTCACAGGAACTAAAGCAACGTGGAAGGAAAAAATGAATATTTAACTTTTTAGCCACAAAAATGATCTTTTACAAACTTTTTTTTTATTTTCACAAGGGTAAAAGGAGAAAATGGACAGATAAGGTTGTTATGCAATTTCTCCTGAGTACGCCAATACCCAATATGTGGGGGAAAACCACTGTTTGGGCACACGGCAGAGCTCGTAAGGGAAGGAGCGCCGTTTGACTTTTTCAAACTAAAATTGGCTGGAATTGAGATTGGACGCCATGTCGTGTTTGGAGTGCCCCTGATGTGCCTAAACAGTGGAAACCCCCCACAAGTGACACCATTTTGGAAACTAGACCCCCTAAGGAACTTATCTAGATCTGTTGTGAGCACTTTGAACCCCCAAGTGTTTCACAAAAGTTTATAATGCCTGGGTCTGAAAAAAAAAAAAAAAACAATTTTCCACAAAAATGATTTTTTAGTCCCAAATTTTTGAATTTTCCCAAGGAAATTGGACCCCAAAAGTTGTTGTCCAATTTGTCCTGAGTACGCTGATACCCCATATGTGGGGGGGGAAACTGTTTGGGTGCACGGCAGGGCTTGGAAAGGAAGTAGTAACGTTTTGGAATGCAGACGTTGATGGGGGTCATGTTCCGTTTGCAGTGCCCCAGATGAGCCTAAACAGTGGAAACCCCCCACAAGTGACCCCATTTTGGAAACTAGACCCCCTAAGGAACTTATCTAGATCTTTGGTGAGCACTTTGAACCCGCAAGTGCTTCACACAAGTTTATAATGCCCGGGCATGAAAATAAAAAATCCTATTTTTTTCCCACAAAAATTATCTTTTAGTCACTAATTTTTTATTTTCCCAAGGGTAACAGGAGAAATTGGACCACATAAGTTGTTGTCCAATTTGTCCTGAGTACGCTGATACCCCATATGTGGGGGGGAACCACTGTTTGGGCGCACGGCAGAGCTCGGAATGGAAGGAGCACCATTTGACTTTTTCCAACCAAAATTGGCTGGAATTGAGATTGGATGCCATGTTGCATTTGGAGAGCCCCTGATGTGCCTAAACAGTGGAAACCCCCCACAAATGACCCCATTTGGGAAACTAGACCCCCTAAGGAACTTTTCTAGATCTTTGGTGAGCAATTTGAACCCCCAAGTGCTTCACACAAGTTTATAATGTAGAGCCGTAAAATTTAAAAATCATATTTTTTCCACAAAAATGATCTTTTCACCCCAATTTTTATTTTTCCAAGGGTAACAAGACTCCAAAAGTTATTGTGCAATTTGTCCTGAGTGCGCTGATACCCCATATGTGGGGGTAAACCACTGTTTGGGTGCATGGCAGAGTTTGGAAGGGAAGGAGCGCCGTCTGACTTTTTCAACGCAGAATTGGCTGGACGCCATGTCGTGTTTGGAGAGCTCCTGATCTGCCTAAACAGTGGAAACCCCCATAAATGACACCATTTTGGAAACTATACCCTCAAGGAACTTATCTAGATGTGTGGTGAGAACTTTTAACCCCCAGGTGTTTCACTAAAGTTTATAACGTACAGCCGTAAAATAAAAAATATTTTTTTTTTTTACAAAAATGATTTTTTCGCCCCCAATATTTTATTTTCACAAGGGTAACAGAAGAAATTCGAACCCAAAAGTTGTTGTCCAATTTGTCCTGAGTACGCTGATACCCAATATGTGGGAGAAAACTACTGTATGGGCGCACGTCAGGGCTCGGAAGGGAAGTAGTGACGTTTTGGATTGCAGACTTTGATGGAATGGTGTTATGTTTCGGTAGCTGAGGAGAGCAGGCAAAAAGGCAATACACCAGAGCAGTTGGAATCTATGAGATTGCAGTACCCTGACTAACCACCACAACTAGAGGCAGCCGTGGAGCGTTCCTACGTTGGTTCTAGACGCCTCGTCACAGCCTGAGAAACTAACTACACCTAAAGATAGAAATAGGAAAGCTATCTGCCCCGGAGCAGAACCCCAAAGATAATAGAAAGCCCCCAAACATGTAATGGCGGTTAGACAAGAGGAAATACTGACACAGAAAGAAAATAGTATGAGCAAACGCTGGGGCCCAAACTATCTAAATAGAAAAGGATAGGAAGGGTACTTACTGCAATCCCAGAAAACCCTGAAAAGCACCAACTCTACTAATTTCAAAATCACCTGAGATCACACGACCTCTACCACCTAAATTAGTTCTCTGGTGTAACAAAATCAAAACAGCAGCCACTGAAAAAACTGAAAAAAGCAAAAGAACAAAACTCAGTGGCTAGAACTAAACTGAGAGGGCAGAAGCCCCCGGAGGGGACCCTGAAGGCCCCCAAAGAAGTGCAGGACAAAATGCAAAAATATAGCAAAAACACAAAAGAAGCAAAAGTCTTATCTGTAAGCAGGAGATGCAGACACGACACAGCAGGCCACAAGGGAAACTGGAATGAAGGATTCAGACCAGAACAATTGATCACCGGCAACCCTGATGGGAAAATGACTCCCTTATATAAGACCAGTCAGTACCACCTGATTCCCAGTCCTCACAATCTTCACTAGCACCGCTTGTAACCACCAGAGGGAGCCTCTGCTCAGAACTCATCTCAAACCCATTCACAACAGAATGGTCTGGGGGCGTCATGTCACATTTGGAGAGCCCCTGATGCACCTATACAGTGGAAACCCCCCACAAGTGACCCCATTTTGGCAAATAGACCCCACAAGGAACTTATCTAGATGTGTAGTGAGCACTTTGAACCCGAAGTGCTTCACAGAAGTTTATAACGTACAGCCGTAAAAAATAAAAAATCCTTTTTTTTTTACAAAAATGATTTTTTTTCGCCCCCAATATTTTATTTTCACAAGGGTAACAGGAGAAATTGGACCCCAAAAGTTGTTGTCCAATTTGTCCTGAGTACGCTGATACCCAATATGTGGGAGAAAACTACTGTATGGGCGCACGTCAGGGCTCGGAAGGGTAGTAGTGACGTTTTGGATTGCAGACTTTGATGGACTGGTCTGGGGCGTCATGTCGCATTTGGAGAGCCCCTGAGCGCCTAAACAGTGGAAACCCCCACAAGTGACCCCATTTTGGAAAATAGACCCCACAAGGAACTTGTCTAGATGTGTGGTGAGCACTTTGAACCCCGAAGTGCTTCACAGAAGTTTATAACGCACAGCCGTAAAAATAAAAAATCCTTTTTTTTTTTGCAAAAATGATTTTTTTGCCCCAATATTTTATTTTTACAAGGGTAACAGGAGAAATTGGACCCCAAAAGTTGTTGTCCAATTTGTCCTGAGTACGCTGATATCCAATATGTGGGAGAAAACTATTGTATGGGTACACGTTGGGGCTCGGAAGGGAAGTAGTGACGTTTTGGATTGCAGACTTTGATGGAATGGTCTGGGGGGGTCATGTCGCATTTGGAGAGCCCCTGATGCGCCTAAACAGTGGAAATCCCCAACAAGTGACCCCATTTTGGAAAATAGACCCCACAAGGAACTTATCTAGATGTGTGGTGAGCGCTATGAAGCCCCAAGTGCTTCACAGAAGTTTATAATGTACAGCCGTAAAAAAAAAAAAATTTTTTTTTTTTGTACAAAAATGATATTTTCGCCCCCAGTTTTTTATTTTCCCAAGGGTAACAGAAGAAATAGGACAAATTGCACAATAACTCTTGGGGTCCAGAGTACGCTGATACCCCATATGTGGGGATAAACTACTGTTTGGACGCATGGCAGAGCTGAGAAGTGAAGGAGCACCGTTTGACTTTTTCAACGCAGAATTGGCTGGAATTGAGATCAGACGCCATGTCACATTTGGAGAGCCCCTGATGTGCCTAAACAGCGGAAACCCCCCAATTCTAACTCCAACCCTAACCCCAACACACCCCTAACCCTAGTCCCAACCCTAACCACAAACCTAACCCTAACACACCCCTAATCCCAACCCTAATCCTAACTTTAGCGCCAACCCTAACTTTAGCCGCAACCCTAACCCTAATGGGAAAATGGAAATAAATGCTTTTTTTTAATTTTATTATTTTTCCCTTACTAAGGGGGTGATAAAGGGGGGTTTGATTTACTATTTATAGCGGGTTTTTATGATTGGCAGCTGTCACGCTAAAAGACGCTTTTTATTGCAAAAATAGTTTTTGCATCATCACATTTTGAGAGCTATAATTTTTGCATATTTTGGCCCACAGAGTCATGTGAGGTCTTATTTTTTGCGGGACGAGGTGACGTTTTTATTTGTACCATTTTTGAGCACGTGACGTTTTTTGATCGCTTTTTATTTCGATTTTTGGGAGGTTAGAATGAACAAAAATCAGCAATTCATGAATTTCTTTTGGGGGAGGCGTTTATACCGTTCCGTGTGTGGTAAAATTGATAAAGCAGTTTTATTCTTCGGGTCAGTACGATTATGGCGATACCTCATTTATATCATTTTTTCATGTTTTGGCGCTTTTATAGAATAAAAACAATTTTATATAAAAAATAATTATTTTTGCATCGCTTTATTCTGCGAGCTATAACTTTTTTATTTTTTCGCTGATGATGCTGTATGATGGCTCGTTTTTTGCGGGACAAGATGACGTTTTCAGCGGTACCATGTTTATTTATATCGGTCTTTTTGATCGCGTGTTATTCCACTTTTTGTTCGGCGGTATGATGATAAAGCATTGATTTTTTTGCTTCTTTTTTTTTTTTTTTTTTAAGGGGTTCACTAAAGGGGTTAACTAGTGGGACAGTTTTATAGGGGGGGTCGTTACGGACGCGGCGATACCAAATATGTGTACTTTTATTGCTTTGTTTTTTTTATTTACAGGAAGAAGTGAATTTATTGGGGAATATATATATATATATTTTTTTTATTTATTTTGGATTTTTTTTTAAAACATGTTTATTTTTATTTTTTTAACTTTTTTACTTTGTCCCAGGGTGGGACATACTGTATTTTATCAGATCGCTGGTGTGACAGTGTGCACAGCACTCTGTCACACCAGCGATCGCTCAGGCAGTGCAGCAGGCTTCTCAGTGCCTGCTCTCGGCAGGCACTGAGGTAGCCGCCTCCCTCCAGGACCCCGGCGCCATCTTGGATCCGGGTCCTGGGAGGGAGGAAGCCCTCAGAACAGCGCGATCACATCACGCTGCTCTGAGGGTCTCAGGGGGCGCGCAGGGAGCCCCCACCCTGCGCGATCCTCCCCTGTGCCCCCAGTACACCGCGATCATGTTTGATCGCGGTGTGCAAGGGGTTAATGTGCCGGGAGCGGTCCGTGACCGCTCCTGAACACACAGTCATGGGTGTCAGCTGTGATAATCAGCTGACACCCGGCCGCGATCGGCTGCGCTCCCCCCGGGAGCGCGTCCGATCGCACGAGACGTACTATCCCGTCCATGGTCATACGGGCCCAGGTACCATGGACGGGATAGTACGTCCGATGGCAGTAAGGGGTTAATGCATCCCATTATTTTATTTGCCTTGGCAGCAGCTGCCTGACATTGGCCACTAAATGTGAGTTTGTCGTCCCCCCATACACCCAGGTCTTTTTCAGTGACAGTTTTGCCCAGTGTTTTACAATTAAGCACATAATTATACATCTTGTTTGTTCTACCCAAGTGCATGACCTTACATTTATCCCCATTAAAGCTCATTTGCCATTTATCAGCCCAAGCTTCTAGTTTACATAAATCCTCCTGTAATGTAAAATTATCCTCCTCTGTATTTATTACCCTGCAGAGTTTAGTGTCATCTGCAAATATTGAAATACTGCTCTGTATGCCCCCTACAAGGTCATTAATAAATATGTTAAAGAGCAGCGGCCCCAATACTGACCCCTGGGGTACCCCACTGCTAACCGTGACCCAGTCCGAGTGTGCTCCATTAATAACCACCCTTTGTTTTCTATCCATGAGCCAGTTCTTAACCCACTTACACATATTTTCCCCTATCCCCATTGTTCTCATTTTATGTATCAACCTTTTGTGTGGCACCGTATCAAAAGCTTTTGAGAAGTCCATGAACACCACGTCCACTGCGTTCCCTTGGTCCAGTCCGGTACTTACCCCTTCATAAAAGCTTATCAGATTAGTCTGACAGGAACGGTCCCTCGTAAACCCATGCTGATACTGTGTCATGAGGTTATTCAGCTTCAGATACTCCAATATAGTATCCCTTAAAAAACCCTCCAGGATTTTACCCACAGTAGATGTTAAGCTCACTGGCCTATAATTTCCAGGTTCAGTTTTTGCCCCCTTTTTGAATATTGCCACCACATTTGCTATATGCCAGTCCTGTGGTACAGACCTCGTTCTTATGGAATCTTTAAAGATTAAAAATAATGGTCTATCTATAACTGTACTTAATTCCTGCAGTACTCGGGGGTGTATCCCATCCGGGCCCAGGGATTTGTCAACTTTAGTGATTTTTAGACGCCGCCGTACTTCCTGCTGGGTTAAGCAGGTGACATTTAATGGAGAAAATTTTTTATCTCTGATCATGTTATCTGTCATGGGATTTTCTTGTGTAAATACAGTTGAAAAAAGTCATTTAGCATATTGGCTTTTTCCTTATCCTCATCCACCATTTCACCCAGACTATTTTTAAGGGGACCAACACTATCATTTTTTAGTTTCTTGCTATTTATGTAGTTAAAGAATATTTTGGGATTATTTTTACTTTCTCTGGCAATGAGTCTCTCTGCCTCAATCTTTGCTGTCTTGATTTGCTTTTTACAGAATTTATTCAGTCTTCTGTATTTATTTAATGCCTCATCACTACCTACTTGCTTTAATTCCCTAAACGCTTTCTTTTTGTCCCTTATTGCGCCCCTTACAGCTCTATTTAGCCATAGTGGTTTCCTCCTAATTCTAGCATGTTTATTCCCATAGGGTATATACTGTGCACAGGTCCTATTCAGGATGCTAATAAACGTCTCCCATTTTCTTTGTGTATTTTTATGTCTCAGGATATCGTCCCAGTTTATTGCACTAAGATCATCTCTCATCCGTTGGAAATTTGCCTTCCTGAAGTTTAGTGTCCTTGTAACCCCTCGACTACACATCTTATTAAAGGATACATGAAAGCTTATTATTTTGTGATCACTATTACCCAAGTGACCCCCAACCCTTATATTTGATATGCGGTCTGGCTTGTTGGTTAATATTAGGTCTAGCAGTGCCCCCCTCTTGTTGGGTCCTGAACTAGTTGTGAAAGGTAATTGTCTCTCATAGTTGTCCAAAACCTTACTTACTGGAACTGCAGGTTTCTGTTCCCCAATGTATTTCAGGGTAGTTGAAGTCCCCCATAATAATGACTTCTCCTTGAGTTGCTGCTTCATCTATTTGCTTTACGAGGATATTCTCTGTTGCTTCCATTATTTTAGGAGACTTATAACAAACCCAATCGAGACTTCGCAATATTTAGTAGCCACCCCAACTGTTCTAGAACAGATATTGTTTTATTTAACTGTTCCTGACAATGGTCCGCTGTTTTGCCTATAATAAGGAAGTCATCGAGGTAGGGAATTATCAAGATTTGAGATTCTCGCAGGTGGGCCATCACTTCTGCTACAACCTTTGTGAATACCCGAGGGGCAACTGCAAGACCAAACGGAAGGGCTTTATATTGAAAATGTTGCAGCGAGCCTTTTAGCCAAACTGCAACTCTAAGAAAGCGCTGATGGGTTACATGGATGGGGACATAGTAATAGGCGTCTTTCAAGTCCAATACCACCATGAAACAGTTTTTAAACAATAATTTTATTGTGGAATTGACTGTTTCCATTTTAAACAGCCGTATTACCAGGAATCTGTTCAAGGCTTTTAAATTAATTATCGTCCTGAAGGAGCCGTCCGGCTTCTGGACTAGAAATAGAGGGGAGTAAAAGCCTCTACCCCTTTCCATTGCAGGTACCTGCACGAGGACCCCCTTATGGCATAAATCAAAAATTTCTGCCTCCAGTACCGCCTGCTCTGATGAAGAAGACCGGATGGGAGTAATCTTAAAAGTATCTCGGGGTAGCTCAGAAAATTCTAACATGAGTCCTGAAGCCACTAGGTTCAAAATCCAACTGCTGCTGGATATTCTGGACCAGGCCGGGTAGAAGGCCGACAATCTACCTCCCACTGGAGCTGCTAGTCATTTGGAAGTCTTCTTAGAATCTCGAAACGGGCCTCTGAACATGTATCCCGTACTTTTCCTCTTTCTATCGTCCCATGTGCCTCGCTCCCTGACGACCTTCTACGATTGAATCTCTTTCTGCCGAAGGGACGTCTATATGAGGGATTCGGAATACTGGGGAATTTTTTCTTATCATCCCCTGCCTTTTCCAACAGTTCGTCTAGGACAGGGCCAAACAAATATTCTCCCTCACAAGGGATAGAACAGAGACGGGATCTGGCCTGAATATCACCCGGCCAACATTTGAGCCATAGTGCCCTTCGTGCTGCATTTGACAGTCCCGCAGCCCTGGCGGCCATCCTTACAGAGTCGGCCGAAGAATCTGCCAAAAAAGCTGCTGCATTTTGAATAATTGGAAGGGATTTTATCATGGACTCTCGGGAGGCACCTTCTTCCAACTGCGATTTTAGCTGATCTAACCAGACCATTACGGATCTAGCCGTACAAGTGGCAGCCACCCCTGGTCTCAAAGCTCCCGCTGACATCTCCCAAGTACCCTTTAGAAAAGAGTCTGCTTTTTTATCCAGCGGATCTTCTAAGCTCCCCATGTCCTCAAAGGGTATGGAGGATTTCTTGGAGGCCTTAGCTACCGCAGCATCTAGTTTTGGAGCTTTGTCCCATTTATCCACCTTTGGATCTTCAAAGGGGTATCTACGCTTGAATGCCGGGGCAAATGAACCCCTTTTCTCTGGCTTTTTCCATTCTTTATTTATCAGATTCTGAATCAAATTATTTAAGGGAAAAGACCTACGTTTCTTTGGGTTTAACCCCCTGAACATAAAGTCCTGGACAGACCGTTCAGGCCTCGATCCTTCTATTCCCATGGTGGATCTGATTGCCCTGACTAGTCTATCCATCTGATCTAGGGGAAAACAAAATCTGGTAGAATCCTCTTCCGACGAGGAAGATGAGTGCGAAGGAGACGATGAAGTGGACCTCAGTGAATCTTCGCCTCTCCTAGGCCTGGTTGGGGATCTGAGTCCGAAACTCTTGAACCCCGTTTTGACCTAGATGATTCTCCTTGAGAAATGGCTTTCATCTCTGTCCTAATCATATCCCTCAGGTTCGAAGTAAAGTCAGGGGTTTCTTCAGCTACCTGTAGGGAGTGCGGGGGAAGATCTGTAAGGCACTGCCCTGTTTCAATCAGGGACTAACGACCCCCCCATATCTCCGACCCCTACCGTCTGCTGAACACAAGGCTGACACAACCTTTTAGGGTAGCGTCAGGCAGGGGCTGACCGCAGAGGGCACATTCCCTATGCTTTGTTTTTCCTGCACACTTCTTTCCCTGACAAGGAAACACAAGGGAGGAAAAAAACTGCACCGTCGGGTATACTTTCACGGAGATCTCTTACCCACTAGCAGCAATAGGTACCGGATCACGGGGGGACCAGGTGATGATGACGCCTCCACCGCTCTGGAGGAACCTTTACGGTTGGACTGACCATGTCCCTTGGTCTTCAGCTGCGGCCTTGAGCGAGCCTCCTGTTCATCATGCAGACCCTGCTGCTCTGCGGGAGCTTCTGACCCCTCCATAGTGGATCAGAAGCGTCTGTGCAGCAGGCCAGGCCCCTTTTATCCCCAGATATCCGGACAAGCAGCGTTAATGCCAGGGGTCCGCCCCTCCCCCCTGGTCTAACCCGCTCCCCGCAATGCAGCGCCCGTGCCCCCAACGCCCGCCGGCCTAACCGCTCCGTGTATCGGAGTCGGTCCTGACATTCAGCGGCGCAGGCGAGGAAAAAACGCCGGCCGGCCCCCGACTTCCGGTCCGGCGCCTCAAGCCCCGCCCCCCGAGACGCGTCACCTCCGCCCCACCGGAAGATCGCAGGGACGCGCCGGGGGAGAACGCAGAGGCGCAGAACCAGGCCCGGAGACCCCCTGAAGCCTGCCACCCGCGCCGATTTCATGCCGGACAGCCGGCCAGGCGGTGCAGGACGTTTGGCCGCCAAGGGGGGAACGAGCACCCAGAAGGGGATGGCCATACTTACCTCTCACACTGGCCAGAAGACGGGATCCACCGGACACCGCTTCCTGCTGCTCCGCACACTGCCGTGGAGCCCTACCCGGGCCCATCGTGGCGCTCTAGGGGTCCCCGCACCAGGTCGAGGTAGGAGACCACTCGCTACCTGAGTCGACCGGCCGGCCTGGGAAAGAAGGAAAATTCTTCATACTGTAGGATTTCCGTCCTCCAGGAACAGGAAACCAACTGATGCGTGGGAGAGGTGCCGCCCTTATGTATCTGTAGGTTTCCTATTCCTGAAGGGCGGATCCCCTCTCTCGTTGGGTGCTGTCATGTGCTTCGAATAAACTGGGTGTACCTTCATAGTCCTAGGCAGCTTCAGACGGCAGATCACGGAGCTCACAATACCATTGATCTTGAAAGGGCCAATGAACTTCTGTCCAAGTTTTTGTGAAGGAACGTTTAATTTCAGATTCTTAGTTGCTAACCACACGGAATCTCCTACCTTGAACATGGGTGCAGGTTTATGGAATCTATCAGCCGATCTCTTATAATGTTCTTGAGCTGTGGTCAGTGACTCCTTCAGAACCTCCAAATTTTGCCTCATCGCAGTCAGCCTTTCCTCCACTGCCGGAACCGGAGAATTAATCGGAGACCTACGTAAGATACACAGATGATAACCCAGATAGGCAAAGAAAGGTGTAAACTTAGTGGAGGCGCTCTGAGAATTGTTGTATGAAAATTCGGCTAACGGTAGTAACTCCAACCAATCATCCTGGAGATGGCTGACATAGCATCTTAGATATTGTTCCAGCGTCTGGTTGGTACGCTCAGTCTGACCATTTGTCTGGGGATGGTAAGCGGAAGAGAGACAGACATTAATATTGAGTGCAGAGTAAAACCCCTTCCAGAATCTTGAAGTGAACTGTACTCCACGGTCAGAGATGATCTCATCCGGGACCCCATGCAGCCGAAAGACATTCTGTATAACCAAGTTCACTGTATCCTTAGCTGAGGGGAGGCCGGTGCATGGAACAAAATGAGCGGCTTTAGTCAGGCGATCAACTACCACCAAGATCGTATTCATGCCCCCCGATATAGGCAGCTCCACAATAAAGTCCATTGATATAGACCCCCAAGGGCGGGACGGAACAGGTAATGGTTGCCGAAGACCCGTAGGTGCCACATGAGGAGTCTTGTAACGAGCACATACCTCTTAAGAGAGAACATAGTCCTTGGTATCCTTCAGGCAAGTTGGCCACCAGAAAAATTGGCTTAGGAACTCTTGTGTCTTCTGTACCCCCCTGTGACCAGCCAACTTGGAGTCATGTACCAACTTGAGGATCTGCAGACGGATGGCTTCAGGGACGTAGATACGTCGATCTCTGAACCACATGCCACCCTTAAAGACAAGATTAATATCAACAGGTGGGTTGGCCAGAAATACATCACCGTCATAAGCCTCCCTGCACTCCTTCCACAAGTCTTGATCGTGGATAACTCTGATGAAATTGGCATCAGATAGAATGGTCTTGGACGGGGCTCCAGGTACGGAATCCGCAGCATGGATTCGGGATAAAGCATCAGACTTCCCAGTACGAGAACCTGGACGGTACGAGATAACAAAATTAAATTGATTCCTGACGAGGAGAAAGACATCTAGCGGATCTAAGGAACTCTAAATTGCGATGGTCAGTTAGCACTACGATCTGTTGTGCAGCTCCTTGCAGATGATGCCTCCATTCCTTGAAAGCCGCAATAATAGCCAGCAATTAATTGTCTCCCACGTCGTAATTCTTCTCTGCTGAGGTTAGTCTACGGGAAAAGAAAGCACAAGGATGTAGCAGCCCCTTCTCTCCAGTTCTTTGGGAGAGAATAGCCCCAAAGCATTATCAGAAGCGTCCACCTCCACAATGAAAGACAGTGTTGGATCTGGGTGTATCAACAGCGGTGCTGAGGTGAAACAGATCTTAAGCCTTTCAAAAGCTTCTTGAGCCTGTGAAGACCACTTAAAAGGCTTTTCCTTCTTTGTCAAGGAAGTAATAGGACGGACAATATCAGAAAAATTTCGAATGAAACGTCTGTAGAAATTTGCAAAACCAATAAAACGTTGGACCTCCTTAACGTTCTTGGATACCGGCCAGTCAAGGATAGCCTGAATCTTACCAGATTCCATGTTCAGCCCCTGAGGAGAGATGATATAACCTAAGAACTGTATCTCAGAACGATGGAACTCGCATTTCTCCGGCTTGATATACAGATGGCTCTCTTTCAGACGTCTTAAAACCGCTTTGACATGTTCTTCATGTTCCTGTAGAGAGTCAGAAAAGATTAAAATATCGTCCAAATAGATCACCACAAACTGGTCCAACAAATCTCTGAAGATGTTATTAGCAAGGTGTTGAAACATTGCAGGGGCGTTACAAAGCCCGAAGGGCATCACGAGATATTCAAAGTGTCCATACCGGCATCTGAATGCTGTCTTCCACTCATCCCCTGGACGAATACGCACCAAATTAAAAGCCCCACGAAGATCCAGTTTAGAGAACACCTTAGCATGGCGGACTCTTTCCAGTAATTCGGGAATCAGAGGCAAAGGGTAACGGTTTCGCATGGTTACCTTATTGAGTTCCCAATAGTCTACACAGGGTCTCAGGGTCCCATCCTTCTTCTTTACAAAAAATATAGTTGCCCCTGCTGGTGAGGAAGGATGTATGAAGCCTTTGGCCAGGTTTTCATCAATATACTCCTTTAAGGCTTGGAGCTCAGGTGCCGCCAAAGGGTATACGTTGCCAAAAGGAATAGCTGCCCCAGGAAGCAGCTCAATGGGACAATCATAATGCCTGTGTGGAGGAAGCTGATCTGCATTCTTGTCACAGATGTCAGAGAACTCTTTATATGCTGAAGGTAAATACCTGTACAGGTGGTTCCGTAGCCATGGACTCACGGACAACTTCAGTTGATACTGGGTTGCTCCTTGTTGGAAAGATAATCTCCTTGGTCTCCCAGTTGACAGTTGGATTCTGAGAACGCAGCCATGGGATGCCTAAAATCACAGGAAAATGAGAAGAAATTAGCAAGAGAGTTGCTCCTGATGATTAGGCTCCAACAAAATCTTAAGGGGTGGGGTCTCCTGATCCACAAGCCCGGAGATTAAAGGTGACCCATCCACTGTTTCCATGGTAATTGGAGAGGCTCTTTGCTGAATTTCAATACCATGTTCCTTGGCAAATGCGATATCCATAAAATTGCCACCTGCACCAGAGTCAATCATAGCTGCACTGGAAATCCACTGTCCAGAACACAGGATCTTAATAGGGAGAACAGTGAGAGTTCTTTTCCTTCAGCTCCTTGGGTGGTGAAGTCATAGAAAGTGAATGGAATACAGCGTTTAAAGGCAGGCTACATTCAGAGATGTCAGATTCATCATCACAGTAGTCATACTCTCCTACCGCTGCTAGCACCTTGTTAGGCCGCTTGGGACAGTTGATTAAAAAGTGGTCAGACTGGCCGCCGTAGAAACATAAACATTCACGAAGTCGATGCTCCCGGCGCTCATTACTCTCGCGCCTCTGAACAGAATCAATTTGCATGGCACCTCCTCCACCTCCCGAGATGTTTTACCTGCAGGCTCTTTGGAAGGAAGGGAAAAGTTAGAGATACGGTTAAAGGCAGGCAACTTCTCATGCCTACTCTCGGCAAGGCGAATGTCAATGCGCACACAATGCTGTATAAATGTCTCTAGCTCTTGTGGTGATTCAGAGCGAGCTAATTCGTCCTTTACAATGCTAGACAGACCCCTTTTAAAAATAGGCAATTGTGCATAACTGTCCCAATTGGTATCTACTGCTAATCTCCTGAATTTGGTAGCATACTCAATAACAGAACGTTTAGCCTGGCGTAAAGACAATAAAGCAGATTCAGCAGTTGCACGGCGATTAGGATCATTAAACATTAATGCCATAGCGGCCAAGAAATCATCATCATCTCGGGTCACGAGACTCAATCATCGGATTCGCCCAGGCTAGCGCTCGTGCGGTCAGCAGCATTATTACACACAATACTTTAGATCTATCATTAAGGAAACGGTCAGCATGCACATCAAATTATAGCATACATTGATTGACAAAGCCACGAAATTTGTCGCGATCACCATTAAATATGAATGGGGGCAACTTAGGTGGGCTAGCTGGTGGCGGTTGCCCAGAAGGTTGTGCCGCTATTTGCGTGCTTATGTCGTGAAAAGCCCGTCCATACTGGGACTCAATGCCAGCAAGTTTGTTTTCCTGGGCTGCCATGCGGGTGCTTAAGTCCTGCAGAGTTTGTCCCAACACTTGTTCATTGCGTTCAAAGCTAACAAACTTCTTTTGCAGACCTTCCACATCTTTCTGCAATGATCTAATTATGGAGAACACCTGCTCTAATCTGCCTTCTGCAGTCATTGTTCCAGCAGTCTCCTCTTTTATGGCTAGAGTATCCTGTAATGATTATAGGGGATAACTCAGGAAACTCTTTGCGTGGAACAAGACAACTACAGGACACAGTTTTATAAGTGGTAAAGTCTATATTATCACACGGTGGTTCAAACAGGTGCAGAGGAAAGCTCAAGTCCACAACACTTGGTGCAGATATTAAATGCAGCTTAACAGTCTATAGGAAACTTCAGAGGAAAATGCAATCAAGCAGACAGTCTATGAAGCACAAATATACTTGAGGATACTTGACACGAATAAGTCCTTGCTTAGTCCAAGCACAGGTAGATATGCTTATAAGGCAGTTCAAATAATATCTTAGCTCAACCAGGGAGGCCTGGGTAATAGTCTCAGGTTTAAGCAGAGCAGAGCTGCAACAGCTTACATGTCCAGCAAATGCAGAAGGAGGTAAAAACCAGCAGCCAGATGAAGGAGGATTACTGGAAACCGGTGTATGCAGCAGGAACTCAGAGCAGAGTATGTTGTGAATGGACTTGAAATGAGTTCTGAGCAGAGGCTCCCTCTGGTGGTTAAAAGCGGTACTGGACTGTCCAGTGAAGATTGTGAGGATTGGGAATCAGGTGTTACTGACTGGTCTTATTTAAGGGAGTCGCCTTCCCATCAGGGTTGCCGGTAATCAATTGTTCTGGTCTCAATCCTTGATTCCTGTTTCCTTTGTAGCCTGCTGTGTCGTGTCTGCATCTCCTGCTAACAGATAAGACATTTTCTTCTTTTTGTTTTTGTGCTTGATTTTTGCATTTTGTCCTGCACTTCTGTGGGGGCCTTCAGGGTCCCCTCCGGGGGCTTTTGCCCTCTCAGTTTAGTTCAGCCACTGATGTTTTGTACATTTGCTTTTTCCAGTTTTTTCAGTGGCTGCTGTTTTGATTTTGTTACACCAGAGAACTAATTTAGGTGGTAGAGGTCGTGTGATCTCAGGTGTTTTTGAAATTAGTGGAGTTGGTGCTTTTCAGGGTTTTTTGGGATTGCAGTAAGTGCCCTTCCTATTCTTTTCTATTTAGATAGTTTGGGCCCCAACGTTTGCTCATACTATTTTCTGTCTGTGTCAGTATTTCTTCTTGTCTAACCGCCATTACATGTTTGGGGGCTTTCTATGTTCTTTGGGGATCTGCTCCGGGGCAGATAGCTTTCCTCTTTCTATCTTTAGGTATAGTTAGTTTCTCAGGCTGTGACGAGGCGTCTAGGACCAACGTAGGAACGCTCCACGGCTGCCTCTAGTTGTGGTGGTTAGTCAGGGTACTGCAATCTCATAGATTCTAACTGCTCTGGTGTATTGCCTTTTTTACCTGCACTCCTTAGCTACCAAATCATAACAGTATCACCGGCCAAAACTGAAAATTATATGGTACTCACAGAAGGGAAAAATATTGTGAAAGAAAAAAAAAAAAAGTTGTCAGAGTTGTCAGAGATATTTTTCTGTTTGTTGCATTTTTTTTTTTTTTCCTCTGTATCTCTGGGTGCTGGGGAGGATTTTTTCTCTCAATGGAGTTTGCACAGTTGTCTGGCCGTGTGGATCAGCTTGCCACTGAGGTTCGGAGTATTGCTACCTATCTTGCTAGGTTGCCTGTTGTGGAACCTAGGATTCCCATGCCAGATTTTGTTTTTGGGGGATCGAGCCAAGTTTCTGAATTTCAAAAATAATTGTAAATTGTTTTTTGCCTTAAAATCTAAGTCCTCAGGGAACGCAGCGCAGCAGGTTCAAATTGTCATCTCTCTCCTGCGCGGCGATCCTCAGGATTGGGCTTTTTCCCTGACACCTGGGGATCCTGTTTTGAGTGATGTTGATGCATTTTTTCAGGCCTTGGGGTTATTGTACGATGAGCCTAATGTCACTGATCAAGCTGAAAAAGCCTTGTTGGCATTAAATCAGGGGCTTGATGACGCTGAGTTATACTGTCAGAGATTTCGCAGGTGGGCAGTCCTGACCAAATGGAATGACGACGCTTTGGCAGCCCTTTTTCGGAAGGGTCTGTCAGATAATGTAAAGGATGTTATGGTGGGATTCCCTGTCCCCTCTGGTCTCAATGATTCTATGTCATTAGCGATTCAAATTGACAGACGTTTGCGTGAGCGGAGAAGTATGCGTGGAATAGTGTTGCCTTGTGAACCTGCTTCTGAACCCATGCAGTGTGATAGAGTGGTTTCTGGGGCACAGCGTCATGAGTTTCGAAAGCGCAATGGGTCATGTTTCTACTGTGGTGATGCCTCTCATGCTATTTCAGTCTGCCCTAAGCGGGGAAGACGTTTTGCACGCTCAGTTGTCTTGGGTAGTGTTCAGACTAAGTTTTTATTAACTGTTACTCTGATATGCTCTCTGTCCTCATTTTCTGCTCAGGCTTTCGTTCATTCGGGAGCAGCTATTAACCTGATGGATTTTGATTTTGCTAAACGTTGCGGGTTTCCCTTGATACCCCTACAGAAGTCTATTCCCCTACTGGGGATCGATTCTACCCCTTTGGCTGAGAATAAACCTCAGTTCTCTACTCAGGTGATAATGAGTGTTGAACCTGATCATCAGGAGAGCTGCAAATTTTTGGTTCTGTATAATCTGCATGACATTATCGTGCTGGGTTTCCCTTGGTTACAGTCTCATAATCCTGTTTTGGATTGGAAATCTGTGTCTGTAACCAGTTGGGGCTGCCAATGTGTTAATACCAACACTTCTGTTTTTTCTGCCTCCCCCAGGCTCAGGATGTTCCTGACTTTTTGATTGATTTTTCTGATGTGTTTAGCGAAAGTAAATCTGCATCCTTGCCTCCCCATAGGAGCTATGACTGCGCTATTGAATTAGTGCCTGGTAGTAAATTCCCTAAAGGTCGCCTTTTTAACTTGTCTGTACCTGAACATGACGCTATGCGGTCTTATATCAAGGAGTCATTGGAGAAGGGTCATATCAGACCATCCTCTTCACCCTTAGGTGCCGGTTTTTTCTTTGTGGCCAAAAAGGATGGTTCATTAAGGCCGTGTATTGATTATCGTCTTTTGAACAATATTACTGTGAAATATCAATATCCGTTACCCTTGATTTCTGACCTGTTTTCCAGGGTGAAAAACGCTACTTGGTTTACCAAGCTTGACCTCAGGGGGGCATATAACCTTATTCGCATTAAGCACGGGGATGAATGGAAGACGGCATTTTAACACCCCTGAAGGGCATTTTGAGTACCTTGTGATGCCCTTTGGGCTCACTAATGCTCCTTCTGTCTTCCAGTCCTTCATGAATGACATTTTCAGGGATTTTGTGGATAAATTTCTGATTGTTTATTTGGATGATATCTTGATTTTTTTCTAATGACTGGGACTCTCATGTGAAACATGTTCGAACTGTATTCCAGATTTTGAGAGAGAATGCTCTGTATGTGAAGGGATCAAAGTGTCTTTTTGGCGTACAGAGGATCTCATTTTTGGGATTCATTTTGTCCCCATCTGTTATTGAAATGGACCCGGTCAAGGTTCAGGCCATCTGTGATTGGGTCCAACCTACTTCATTAAAGGCTCTTCAAAGATTTTTGGGTTTTGCCAATTTTTATCGTAAATTTATTGGTAATTTCTCGGTTATTGTTAAACCATTAACTGATTTGACCAAAAAGGGTTCTGATGTGGTGAATTGGCCTCCTGAGGCAGTTTCTGCATTTCAGGAACTTAAGCAGAGATTCACTTCTGCTCCTGTTCTACGGCAGCCTGATGTTTCTCTGCCATTTCAGGTGGAGGTTGATGCCTCTGAAATTGGGGCAGGTGCCGTTTTGTCCCAAAGAGATCCAGAGACCTCTAAAAGTAACCCCTGTGCCTTTTTCTCTCGAAAATTTTCTCCTACTGAACGTAATTATGACGTGGGTAATCGGGAGTTATTGGCCATGAAGTGGGCTTTTGAAGAGTGGAGACATTGGCTGGAGGGAGCCAAACATCAGGTGGTGGTCCTTACGGACCATAAGAATCTGGTTTATCTGGAATCTGCCAAGCGACTTAATCCTAGACAGGCCAGGTGGGCCTTGTTTTTCACACGTTTTAATTTTGTGGTTTCCTTTCTTCCTGGCACTAAGAATTTTAAGGCGGATGCCCTCTCGAGGAGTTTCCTTGCGGACTCTCCTGAGGTATCTGATCCTTCTGTTATTTTGAAAGAAGGTGTAGTTCTTTCCGCCATCTCGCCCAATTTGAGACTGGCTCTGGAGGGGTGTCAGGAGGATAGGCCCGAGCGCTGCCCTGTTGGGAAATTGTTTGTCCCGGACCAGTGGAAAAAGAGTGTGATGTCTGAGATTCATTGTTCCGCGTTGGCCGGTCATCCCGGAATTTTTGGTACCAGAGAATTGGTTAGTCGGTCCTTTTGGTGGCCTACCTTGTCTCGTGATGTCAGGGAATTTGTGCAGTCCTGTGGGACTTGCTCTCGCTCCAAGCCTTGCTCTCGCTCTAGTGGTTTGTTGATGCCATTACCTGTGCCCAAGAGACCATGGACCCATATCTCTATGGGTTTCATTTCCGACCTCCCTGTTTCTCAGAGAATGACCGTCATCTGGGTGATTTGTGATAGGTTTTCCAAGATGATACATCTTGTGCCATTACCTAAGTTGCCTTCCTCCTCCGAATTGGTGCCTTTTTTCCTTCAGCACGTGGTTCGTTTACACGGCATTCCTGAGAACATTGTGTCTGACAGAGGAGTCCAGTTTGTTTCCAGATTTTGGTGGACCTTTTGTTCTAAGCTTGGTGTTCAGTTGTCTTTCTCCTCGGCGTTTCATCCTCAGACCAATGGTCAAACTGAGAGAACAAACCAGACATTGGAGACTTATCTAAGATGCTTTGTGTCTGCTGATCAGGATGACTGGGTCTCTTTTTTGCCTTTGGCTGAGTTTGCTCTCAATAATACGGCTAGCTCTGCCACTTTGATGTCTCCATTTTTCTGTAATTCTGGGTTTCACCCTCGATTTTCTTCAGGACAGACGGAGGCTTCTGCCTGTCCAGGTGTTGACTCTGTTGTGGAGCGTATGCAACAGATTTGGGACCAGGTAGTGGAGAGGTTGTCCCTCTCTCAGGAGAGGGCCCAGCGGTTTGCTAACCGGCATAGGACTGATGGTCCTCGGTTTAAAGTGGGGGACTTGGTCTGGTTGTCCTCAAAAAATATTCCTATGAGAGTGGCATCTCCTAAATTTAAGCCTAGGTTCATTGGACCTTATAAGATCATGGAGATTCTTAATCCTGTTTCTTTTCGTTTGCTTCTTCCAGGGACATTTAAGATCCATAACGTGTTCCACAAGTCCTTGTTGAAGAGGTTTGTTGAGCCAGTGGTTCCTACTGCTTTGCCTCCTGACCCTGTTCTGGTTGAGGGCAATATGGAGTTTGTGGTTGAGAAAATATTGAATTCTCGTTTTTCTAGACGGAACTCCAGTATTTGGTTAAGTGGAGAGGTTATGGTCAGTAAGACAATTCTTGGGTGTTTGCTTCGGACATCCATGCTAGGAGACTCATCCGTGCGTATCATAGAACTCATCCTGACCGACCTGGTTGCTCAAGTGAGGGTTCGGTGACCCCTCCTCAAGGGGGGGGGTACTGTTGTGAATGGACTTGAAATGAGTTCTGAGCAGAGGCTCCCTCTGGTGGTTACAAGCGGTACTGGACTGTCCAGTGAAGATTGTGAGGATTGGGAATCAGGTGTTACTGACTGGTCTTATTTAAGGGAGTCGCCTTCCCATCAGGGTTGCCGGTGATCAATTGTTCTGGTCTCAATCCTTGATTCCTGTTTCCTTTGTAGCCTGCTGTGTCGTGTCTGCATCTCCTGCTAACAGATAAGACATTTTCTTCTTTTTGTTTTTGTGCTTGATTTTTGCATTTTGTCCTGCACTTCTGTGGGGGCCTTCAGGGTCCCCTCCGGGGGCTTTTGCCCTCTCAGTTTAGTTCAGCCACTGATGTTTTGTACATTTGCTTTTTCCAGTTTTTTCAGTGGCTGCTGTTTTGATTTTGTTACACCAGAGAACTAATTTAGGTGGTAGAGGTCGTGTGATCTCAGGTGTTTTTGAAATTAGTGGAGTTGGTGCTTTTCAGGGTTTTTTGGGATTGCAGTAAGTGCCCTTCCTATCCTTTTCTATTTAGATAGTTTGGGCCCCAACGTTTGCTCATACTATTTTCTGTCTGTGTCAGTATTTCTTCTTGTCTAACCGCCATTACATGTTTGGGGGCTTTCTATGTTCTTTAGGGATCTGCTCCGGGGCAGATAGCTTTCCTCTTTCTATCTTTAGGTATAGTTAGTTTCTCAGGCTGTGACGAGGCGTCTAGGACCAACGTAGGAACGCTCCACGGCTGCCTCTAGTTGTGGTGGTTAGTCTGGGTACTGCAATCTCATAGATTCCAACTGCTCTGGTGTATTGCCTTTTTTACCTGCACTCCTCAGCTACCAAATCATAACAAGAGTAGCAGGATCACCAACAGGTTCACAGGAGCAGGTACAATGCCAGGGAGCCACCAGAGGTCAGAAGCTGGATGCAAGGCAGAATACTCTAGCACAGACTAAAGGCTGGGGTGGATTTATATAGCAGGAAGACACAGTGCACATGAGACCAAAGACGCGCCATCTTGGAAAAGGGCAGTAATGCACAAAAGGTAATCAAAAATGTTCAGAGTCCTGACAGAGATGAGGGGAATGAATGTCTTGTAAAATTTAACAGTAAACCCGTCGGGTCAGGTACTTTTTCCGCTCGCCAATGATTGAACCATTGAGGATCACTCAGAATCTGATAGGGGTTTGTCCATCAAGGATGCTGAAGATGTATCTTCAGAAAAAGGCGCATTTTCAGGTGGGGGTGTATTGTTAGAAGGGCCATCTAAGTTATATAGGTTAGTATAACATTTATGAAATTGTGTGGAGATCTTTTCTGATGTGTGTAAAATATGGCCTGCGGCATTTTTTATTTTGGAAATATCGTTTTGGGATTGTTGAGCTTTCAGTCCTCTAGCCCAGGGGTCCCCAACCGCCGCTCTGCAGCCCAGGACCGGGCCGTTGCAGTTCTGTTGCCGAGCCGCGGAGCCACAGCACAGAACGCTGGACACACATGGAGCTGGCGGCTGTAGCACTGTAGTGACAGCTACAGCCACCGGCTTCAAGAAGACTCAATACTCACCTTCTGTCGCTGCATCCCTGTCGGCCTCGCCAGCTTCATCCAGTTCTCAGCAGTGACGTAGTACCGCTCATTAAGGTCATGAATATGGACGCGACGCCACTCCCATAGGCGTGGCATCCATATTCATGACCTTAATGAGCGGTACTACGTCACCACTGCGCACAGGAGGAAGCTGCCGCGGCTGACAGGGACGCAGGGAAGTTCAGCGACGGAGCGAGGAGGGTAAGTATGATGGGGGGAGGACGGGGGAACGGAGCCATGCATACCAGTGTGGGAGCAGAGCCATGTTTACCAGTGTGGGAGCGGAGCCATGTATACCAGTGTGGGAGCGGAGCCATGTATACCAGTGTGGGAGCAGAGCCGTATACCAGGGTGGGAGCGGAGCCATGTATACCAGTGTGGGAGCGGAGCCATGCATACCAGTGTGGGAGCGGAGCCGTATACCAGGGAGGGAGCGGAGCCATGCATACCAGTGTGGGAGCGGAGCCATGTATACCAGGGTGGGTGTAAGGTTCTATGTATATATTCCTGAAACTCAGTTTGTTCGTCAGCCATTTTACTTTCTGTCTTGCTGCAGCTATCTTGCCCTCAGTCAAAATGGAGTTTCCAGCTTGCATGTTCCCGCCCTGATTCTCTCCTTTGCTTCTTAAGCAGCCACAGCTGAGCAATCAGTGCTTCAGAATCTAGCCTGCAGTGAACCTGTGACTTGACTCCTGTAAGCCTTGGACCTTGTACTCCAGCTATTCCTACTGAGGAACTCTGAAGCACTTGTGGACTCTGAACCCTGCTCTTTGAAAGACCCACGTTTGCATGGACTTACGGTAACAGAGAAGAAGATCCTGAATCTGTATTGGAGAGTGATTGCTGAGCTTGGATTACTCTGGCCTGCTGTGTCTCCTGTTTCTGTGTCTGCAAACTGTGTGACTATTTCTGCCAACTTGTATGAAGTAATACAGGACTTTTCTATATCAAACCTGTGTCTCATGTATGTTCATCGCACCCAAGCACAAGACGCTATATGAACTGTACTACATACATTACAAGATTCTGAAGCCAAAACGTTAGTGTCTGCTGGGTCTGGAAGGCTGTGTCTGCTGTACTGTGGATATCAGACGTCCGGTTGTACTTTCTGTGATGACAGTGGTTGTGACTTCTCACAACCATTCCAGGTGAGCAATTCCCTTAAGTTTTTTCTTTTTGCAGTGTTACCACAGGTAAACACTATTGTTTTTTTTTTTTTTTTCCTTTCTTTTCTCTTTTTTGTCTGCTGTAACTCTGGATATCAGATGTCTGGTTGAAACTTTCTGTGATGATAGTGGTTGTGACTTCTCACAACCATTCCAGGTGAGCAGTTCCCTTAATTTTTTTTTCTCTCTGCAGTGTTGCCACAGGTGAACACTATTGTTTTTTTTCTCTCCTCTTCTTCCAGTAATCCTGTCTTAAAAGATCTGAAAAATGGAGGCCCGCATAAAGGAACTTTGCGGAGTGACTGATAATATCCTTGCAGATTTGCAGAATATAAAGACCCGTTTTACAAATCTACAGGACCTCAATAATCACAATTTGCAAGTGGTTGGACAGACTACCCAGGATTTGCGAGCCAGGATTGAGGTTCTAGAGGGGCGAGTCCAGGCTCCTGCCGTAGCCCCGAGTGCTGGGATTCCCAAGTTGCCCCCTTTTCGTTTTGGCGGTGAACGTGAGAAATTCAGGGGATTTATTAATCAATGCAATCTTTTTTTTTCTGCACATGCTTCACAATTTCCCACTGAACGATCTAAGGTGCTTACTATAATTATGTTGCTTACCAACAAGGCTTTAATGTGGGCAAACCCTCTGATTGAGACTGAGGATGATTGTTTGAATCACCTTGATGATTTTATTTCAGCCATGGGGCAGGTGTTTGATGACCCCAATCGAGGTGCAACAGCTGAAGCAGCCATGTTAGCTTTGCGCCAAGGTAAGCACTCGGTAGCTGAATATGCCTTGGATTTCAGGAGATGGGCCCTTGATACCACCTGGGACAGTTCCGCCAAAAAATCTATTTTTCGAAAGGGGTTGTCTCCACTGATTAAGGATGAACTTGCTCGTGCCGACCCTCCCACTGCGTTAGGTGACTTTATTAACTACTGCATCCGTATTGATACTCGTCTGACTGAACGCAGGCAAGAGAGATGGTTCGAAAGCAATCGTACTAACCTTTTCCTACCTTCCTCTCCAGCTAAGGAACCTTTGAGTAGGATTACACGGGAACCTGAACCTGAACCCATGCAGGTAGACTCTTTACAACGACGGGTTAGTGATGCACGCAAGGAACATCGTTTTAAGGAGAATCTATGTTTCTATTGTGGTAAGTCAGGGCACTTCATTATAAACTGCCCCAGCCGTTCTCGTAAGACTACTGCAGCACTCATTCATTGTGAGTGTTGCGAGAGGGGATCTGTCAGGTCCGAGCCTCAGGCTCCAGAGAGATCTGCAGCAACAGATCTTGATTTCTCGGACTTAAACTCCGTTACCTCTGAGGACGTTGACTGTGTAAACGCTGCCATTTTCCAAGTTTCCTCAGCGGTGTCCCAGCTGAGTTGTAAGAAAAACAATTCTCATTGCTTTCTTTCCATCAAACTCTGGGTTGACTCAGCTTGGGTGTCTAGCTCTGCTATGATCGACTCAGGGGCAAGTGGAAATTTTATGGATGTCTCCTTTGCTCTGAAACAGGGAATACGTTCAGTGAAGAAGGCTACTCCAGTACAGATGGAAACTGTGGATGGCTCCCTGCTGACCTCTGGACCAGTGGATCAGGAAACAGAGCCTTTGAGGGTTCTTATGGGTAAAGATCATCAAGAGAAACTGTCCTTTATGCTTATCTCTTCTCCCCACTTTCCCATTATTCTAGGGCTACCATGGCTGCAGGCTCAGAATCCTACCATTAACTGGGAGACCAAGGAATTACACTTTCCAGAGAAACAGATGAGTCCAAAAGTTTCAGCTTGCTCTGTTCCTAAAGGAATCATGTCAGTCCCTGAACTACCAGCTGTATACCAGGACTATGTGGATTTATGTGACAAGAAGAACGCAGACCAGCTTCCTCCGCACCGTCCATATGATTGTCCAATTGAATTATTGCCTGGAGCAGAGATACCTTTTGGTAAGATCTACCCCCTGGCGGGGCCCGAGCTAAAGGCTTTAAAGGATTACATAGATGAAAATCTAGCCAAGGGCTTCATACGCCCCTCTTCATCTCCTGCAGGTGCACCCATCTTCTTTGTAAAGAAGAAAGATGGATCTCTGAGACCATGCGTAGACTATAGGGAACTCAATAAGGTTACTATTAGAAACCGTTATCCATTGCCTTTAATCCCTGAGTTATTGGAGAGAGTGCGACATGCCAAAATTTTTTCTAAACTAGATCTTCGTGCGGCCTATAACTTAGTCCGTATTAGACCTGGGGATGAATGGAAGACTGCATTCAGGTCACGCTATGGACACTTTGAATATCTAGTTATGCCTTTTGGTCTGAGTACCGCCCCAGCCACTTTCCAACACTTGGTGAATGACATCTTCAGGGATCTCCTAGATACATTCGTGGTAATTTATTTGGATGATATTCTAATTTTTTCTAACTCCACAGAGGAACATCATGGACATGTGAGAATGGTCTTGGAACGTCTAAGACAAAATCATCTTTACATCAAACTTGAAAAGTGTGAATTCCATAGGACCGAAATTCAATTTCTGGGGTATGTACTGTCTACACAAGGAATTAGTATGGATGGAAGCAAAACCCAAGCCATCAAGGATTGGCCAAGTCCTAGAAATGTGAAGGAGGTACAGCGCTTCATCGGGTTTGCCAACTTCTATAGACGTTTCATTAGAAATTTCTCTGAGGTAGTGTCACCTATCACTCAACTTACCCGGAAAGAGTCTAGGTTTTCCTGGACTCCCCAAGCCCAGGAAGCATTTTCCCGTCTAAAAGATAAATTTACCACTGCACCTATCCTAGTACATCCCAACCCCGAGCTTGCCTTCATAATAGAGGTGGATGCTTCAGACTGTGCCGTTGGAGCTATACTCTCTCAGAGAACAGGTGAGAAGAATGTCTTGCATCCCTGTGCCTTCTTTTCCCAGCAGTTGTCTTCGGCTGAGAGGAACTACGATGTGGGCAATAGAGAGTTGTTGGCCATTATTGCCGCCTTCAAAGAATGGAGACACCTTCTTCAGGGAGCTGCACAGCAAATAGTCGTCCTGACAGACCATCGTAACCTTGAGTTTATCAGGTCGGCTAAGTGCCTGACTCCTCGCCAGGCTCGCTGGAATCTTTTCTTAAACCAATTTAATTTTATCATCTCTTATAGACCAGGATCGCGCAATGAAAAGGCTGATGCACTCTCTAGGATTTACTCAGCAGAGACACGTCCAATTACTCCTCCTAAGACTATTCTTCCTGACTCTAGATTCCTAGGAGTAATTCATAATCAAGACCTACTTAAGGACATCAAGGAAGCATACCATGCGGATTCCTTTTTGGCACAACCCCAAGGGTTGTAAGTCTTGTCTTTAAGAATGGTGTGTGGATTCAGGGACAACGCCTGTATATTCCTGAAACAGTCAGATTGAGAGTATTGCAACTCATTCACGATTCCAAGATAGCTGGGCATAGAGGAATTCTAAAGACACAGGAATTTCTTTCTCGTTTCTTTTGGTGGCCCACTTGCAGGAAGGATGTTTTGAATTATGTCACTTCATGTGAGGTCTGTGCAAGATGCAAAACACCTCGCTCCTCACCAACTGGTCTGTTACAGCCTCTTCCCACCCCGTCCCGCCCGTGGGGATCCATTTCTATGGACTTCATTGTGGAGTTACCAACCTCTCAGGGGAAGAACACCATTCTAGTGGTGGTTGACCGTCTAACAAAGGCAGCTCATTTTATCCCTTGTGGCGGCTTACCCACTGCAAAACAGACATCAGATTTAATGATTAAAGATGTGTTTCGCTTACATGGAGTACCGGATGAGGTTATTTCGGATCGAGGGGTGCAATTCACTTCTAGGTTTTGGCAAAATTTCTGTGCAGCATTGGACATTAAAGTAAACCTTTCTTCTGCTTTTCATCCCCAGACTAATGGACAGACCGAACGAACCAATCAAACCCTGGAGCAGTATCTCCGCTGCTTTATCTGCCACCTACAGGATGATTGGGTGGATCTACTTCCATTAGCTGAGTTCTCGTATAACAACTCTCAGAGTGCCTCCACTAAACAGTCTCCTTTTTACTCTAATCTAGGTTATCATCCTAACATTCTACCACGATTTCCCATAGAAACGCCTTTACCAGCAGTGGCTGAAAGAATCACGTCTTTACAGAAGAATATGGATCTTCTAAAGGAAAATCTGGAATCGGCTCAAGAAAGGTACAAGAAAGCAGCAGATAAATTTCGTAAACCTGCACCAGCTTTCAAGGTAGGAGACTTGGTCTGGCTGTCAACCAGAAATCTTAAGTTAAGGATTCCATCGTCTAAGTTGGGACATAAGTACATTGGACCCTATAAAATCAGTAAAATTATAAGTGCCGTTGCTTGTCGTCTTCAACTGCCCAGAACTATGAGAATCCACCCTGTCTTTCATGTATCCCTACTAAAGGCTGCGACACCCAATACGTTTCCTGGACGTTTCTCTCCTTGCCCTGACCCAGTGCTAGTCGATGGTCAGGAAGAATTTGTGGTGGAAAGGATTTTAGATTCCAGGTTGTATAGAAATCAGTTACAATATCTGATTAAATGGCAGGGCTACCCAGTGGAGGACAACTCATGGGAACCGGTCAATAACGTTAATGCTCCTCGCTTGCTCCGTCAGTTTCATCAGAGGTACCCACACAAGCCTGGTCTGAGGTCATCCGGAGGTTGTCCTTAAGGGGGGAGTAATGTAAGGTTCTATGTATATATTCCTGAAACTCAGTTTGTTCGTCAGCCATTTTACTTTCTGTCTTGCTGCAGCTATCTTGCCCTCAGTCAAAATGGAGTTTCCAGCTTGCATGTTCCCGCCCTGATTCTCTCCTTTGCTTCTTAAGCAGCCACAGCTGAGCAATCAGTGCTTCAGAATCTAGCCTGCAGTGAACCTGTGACTTGACTCCTGTAAGCCTTGGACCTTGTACTCCAGCTATTCCTACTGAGGAACTCTGAAGCACTTGTGGGACTCTGAACCCTGCTCTTTGAAAGACCCACGTTTGCATGGACTTACGGTAACAGAGAAGAAGATCCTGAATCTGTATTGGAGAGTGATTGCTGAGCTTGGATTACTCTGGCCTGCTGTGTCTCCTGTTTCTGTGTCTGCAAACTGTGTGACTATTTCTGCCAACTTGTATGAAGTAATACAGGACTTTTCTATATCAAACCTGTGTCTCATGTATGTTCATCGCACCCAAGCACAAGACGCTATATGAACTGTACTACATACATTACAGTGGGAGCGGAGCCATATACCAGGGTGGGAGCGGAGCCATGTATACCAGGGTCGGAGCGGAGCCATGTATACCAGGGTGGGAGCGGAGCCATGTAAACCAGGGTGGGAGCGGAGCCATATACCAGGGTTGGAGCAGAGCCATGTATACCAGTGTGGGAGCGGAGCTTTGCATATCAGGGTGGGAGCGGAGCCATGCATACAAGGGTGGGAGCGGAGCCATGTATACAAGGGAGGGAGCGGAGCCTTCCATACAAGGGTGGGAGCGGAACCTTGCATACAATGGTGGGAGCGGAGCCATGTATACAAGGGAGGGAGCGGAGCCTTCCATACAAGGGTGGGAGCGGAACCTTGCATACAATGGTGGGAGCGGAGCCATGTATACAAGGGAGGGCGGAGCCTTCCATACAAGGGTGGGAGCGGAACCTTGCATACAAGGGTGGGAACAAGGGAACAAAGAAACGACCAAATAGTCCCAAATGGTTGCATGTAAAAAAGATTTTATTGATAACAAAACAGGTGAGCAGAAAAAAGGGGATGACACTCCAACCAATTAACACATGTGGGACAACAGGACGCACATGGGATAAAACGTAGATAATGATATCCTAATCAAAATTGATGTTGATAACATCTCCACACTATAAATAACAGGATCATTGGTATAACAGAAAACAGTAAACTGACTGCACAAAATGTGTCATGTCAAAATAAGTTATAATAGACTCACATGAGTCCGTTGCTATGTGCAAGATAATACCAATGAATGAAGCCAATGTCAATAAAGGTACATGGTCAGTGCCTGGATAATGGTTACCTGATGTGAATAGGCAGAGAGCACACATCAGGTAACCATTATCCAGGCACTGACCATTTACCTTTATTGACATTGGCTTCATTCATTGGTATTATCTTGCACATAGCAACGGACTCATGTGAGTCTATTATAACTTATTTTGACATGACACATTTTGTGCAGTCAGTTTACTGTTTTCTGTTATACCAATGATCCTGTTATTTATAGTGTGGAGATGTTATCAACATCAATTTTGATTAGGATATCATTATCTACGTTTTATCCCATGTGCGTCCTGTTGTCCCACATGTGTTAATTGGTTGGGGTGTCATCCCCTTTTTTCTGCTCACCTGTTTTGTTATCAATAAAATCTTTTTTACATGCAACCATTTGGGACTATTTGGTCGTTTCTTTGTTCCCTTGTTCACTATATTGTTTAGCGACTGTCCCATAGATTTCCATTTATGCCCGTATTGATATCAACAATATGATTCTATTTTCTTAATATCAACCATCCAGTATTTATTATTGCTATGGGCATATGTTCTTTGAAGTGTGTTTACTATACAAGGGTGGGAGCGGAGCCTTGCATACAAGGGTGGGAGCGGAGCCTTGCATACAAGGGTGGGAGCGGAGCCTTGCATACAAGGGTGGGAGCGGAGCCATGCATACAAGGGTGGGAGCGGAGCCTTGCATACAAAGGTGGGAGCGGAGCCTTGCATACAAGGGTGGGAGCGGAGTCTTGCATACAAGGGTGGGAGCGGAGCCATGTATACAAGGGTATACAACCCCGACCATAGCCCCGCACCTTATGACCAAAGCCCGACCCCTGCCACAACACCATCCCCGCCCTGCCGGGCCATGGAAGAATGGACTTGCTTGAAGCCGGTCCCTGGTGCAAAAAAAGTTGGGGACCACTGCTTTAGCCAACATATGGCCACATTTGTTACCAAAATCATAGAATTTGCTACGACAAACTTGAAGTGAACGTCTATGGGGTAAATCTAATAATTTCTTAGCTTCTAGTCAAGCTGTTAATAATTCTCTGAGTGTTGTCGGGGCAAGATCCTGTTTATGAGCAAGTTCCTGAGTCTCCACTTCACGAATGGGTAGTGTGATCTTTTCTGCTATATCACGTTTCAGTCGAGCCATGTTTTATGAAGACGCCCTTAGAACCCACTTCAGAGCTTCCCATTTTATTGTGGGAGAAGAGGCGTCCGATTCATGGTCCTGCCCGAAATGTGATGCTATTGGCCACATCCTGAGTGCAAAACGGATCTAGAAGTAGGGATTCGTTCAATTTCCATGTCCATCCTGAATTGGAAAGTGAAGGCACAGCAAGAGAACAAAAGACAGGCGAGTGATCAGACCATAACTTAGTCCCTATGTCAGTCAGCCGTGACAAAGTATGATGTTGCACCAGAATATGGTCGATTCTCCTATATAAGTCATGAGGAGGAGAATAGAAAGAGTAATCCTTGATGGATGTTGTGTGAGCCTCCATACATCACAGAGTAAAAGTTTGAGAAGTGTGTGTTTTTACTATTTTAATAGTCGCGTATGATAAAGACGCTTTCCCTGTCGAGCTATCTAAGGTAGGGTCTAATGTCAGATTAAAATCACCGCATAGGATAACTGTTCCTAAGACAATCGGCACCACCTTATCTATCAAATCGATGAGAAATTGGGCCTGACCTTCACTAGGAGCATATGTATTAATAATGGTGAAAAGTCTATCTCCTATTCTTATAATAAAAATGATATATCTAGCATTGGGATCATTGAAAATGTTGATTGCCTCATGTGTTTGTACCTACTGCTATGGGGATGTATAATAATTTCCTAAGGGTGGCAGAAAAATAATGACTGATGGCTGGTGTACTAATGTCAATTAACATTATCTTATATACACCTGAACTACCCACTTTTATTTATTATGTAATGTTGGTACACCTGTGCAAGATTTGTGTCCTAATATTTTATGTACTGCTGTTTGTATTGCTGCTGTAATACTGTAATTTCCCCCCGGGATCAATAAAGTGTATCGTATCGTATCGTATCGTATCGTGTTAAGTTTTTGTGAATGAGAATGGCTAAGGCTTTGCTTTTGTCAAGGGTATTGTTGGAAAGATGCCAATGGGTGTAATATTTATTATTACAGATGGGGGTGTGGTGTTCCTTAAAATGGGTCTCCTGTAAGCAGGAAATCTGTTCCTTTTTCCTATGAAGAAGTGTAAGAATGTGGGCCCTCTTCTCCGGTACCTTCAGCCCCCTCACGCTGAAGGAGGCAAGTTTAAGTGTCGCCATGGACTTAATGCCCCACGTGGTCCGACGCCCTCCACATACTCTGGAAACCAAAGGCAAAAAGATTGTTAACAACTATTATTTCTCAGAGATGGCTGTGGGGAGTAGACCGGGTAACGAAAGATTTTTAACAAAAAAGACAGTGGTGAAAGATTCACTGTCATGGTTATAACTAACCAAAAATAGTAGAACCAAGCTGGGTAAAGTCCCATACTGCTTGGTAGAGTCCCTATGAGGGGAAGTGACAGCTAGACATCACAAAAACGGGGGGTGCACTCCCACATGATAAACAATTTTTGACTAGACCTGACCAACTGGCTAGGCAGAACTTTCAAAAATAGAACATTCACATACCTCCCAACTTTTGAAGACGGGAAAGAGGGACAAAGGCTGCAGAGCGCCGCAGCAAATTTTAGGCAACGACCACACCCATTTCACAACTAGTCACACCCATATCCACGCCCGAACCACACCCATTTAACACTGCTGATCACACTGACTGGTACTGATGGCACAGTGGCTGGCATTATGGGCACAGTGGCTGGTACTGAGGAAAGGAAGAAAGAATATAGAGAGAGAAAAATGAAAACGGAGAGAAAGGAGAGAATGAAAGAACAGAGAGAGAAAGAAAGAGGGGAAAGAAAAAACAGAGAGAAAGAAAGGGGAAGAAAGAACAGAGAGATAGAGAGAAAGAAAAATGGGAAAGAAATAACAGAGAGAGAGAAAGAGAAGAAAGAAGAACAGAAAGAAAGAAAAAACAGAAAGAGTGGACAGAAAAAAGAACAGAGAGAGAGAAAAAAGAAAGAGGGGAAGGAGAACAGAGAGAAAGAAAAAAGAGGTGAAAGAACACAGAAAGAAAGAACAGAAAGAGTGGACAGAAAAAAAGAACAGAGAACAAAAGGGAAAGAAAGAACAGAGGAGAGAAAGAAAGAGGGGAAAGAAAACAGAAAGAAAGGGGACAGAAAAAAGAACAAATATAGGGAAAAAAGAAAGAGGGGAAAGAAAACAGGGAGAGAGAAAGAGGGGAAAGAAAGAACAGAGAGAAAGAAAAAAACAGAAAGAAAGAACAGAGAGAGAAAAAGAAAGTGGAAAAAAAGAACAGAGAAAGAAAAAAGGAGAAAGAAATAAAGCAAGAACAGGGAGAGAGAAGTGGACAGAGAATGAACGACTTTGCAGATGGAAAGAAGCAATGGGGAATATATAATTACAGAGAAGGGGAGGAAAAGGGCGAAGCAGAAACGATGAAGAAGGAAGAATGGGGGAAAGAACGACAGAGAGGAGATAGAAAGCGAGGATTAGAATGACCCAGGGCAGAGAAAAGGAAACAAAGAAGAAAGGGGCAGAAACAACATACAGAAGGGGGGATAATAAAAGAACACAGTGAGAAAAATCACTGTCATGGGTAAAGAAAAAATAGTGAAAGTGAAAAAACCTGAGAGAAAGAAACACAGAACACAAAAGGGGGTGCATACAGAAAAAATTTGATATACAAGGTACAGAACAAAAAGAGAAATAAAAATGAGCGGGAAAGAAAAGGCTGCAGAGCGGAGCAAAATTTTAGGGCAAGAACAACATAAAAAAGTAAGCGAATACAACAAAACAGCGATAACAGAAGTACTAGATGGACAGGGACAGGGAAAGGGTGAAAGAAAGAACAAAAGAAAAGAAAGAGAAAAAAAGAAAAACAGAGAGAAAGAAAAAATGACAGAAAAAGAACAGAGGAGAGAAGAAAGAGGGAAAGAAAGAAAGAGAAGAAATAGAGGGAAGAAAAAGAAGACAGAGAGAAAGAAAGACAGAAAGATGGAAGAAAAAGAACAGAGAAAAAGAAAGGGAAAGAACAGAGAAGACGAGAAAGAAAGAGGGGAAAGAAAGAACAGAAAAGAGAAGAAAGAAAGAACAGAGAGAGAGAATGGGAAAGAAAGAACAGAAGAGAGAGAAGAAAAGAAAGAGGGGAAAGAGAAGAACAGAAGGAAAGAAAGAGGTGAAAAAACAGAGTAGAGAGAAACGAGGAAGAAGACAGAGAGAGAAAAAAACAGAAAGAAGAGGGAAAGAAAGAGAAGGGAAAAAGAACAGAGAGAAAAAGGAGACAAGAAAAAGAAAGATAAGAGAAAGAAAGAGGGGAAAGAAAAACAGAGAGAAAATAGGGAAGAACAGAGAGAAAAAGAAAAGAACAGAGAGAGAAAAAAAAGGGGAAAGAAGAACACAGGGAGAGAGAATAAGAGGGGAAAGAAAAAGACAGAGGAGAAGAACAAGAAAAAGAGTGACAGAAAAAAGAACAGAAAGAAAAAAGGGAAAAAAGAACAAAGAGGGAAGAGAAAGAAAGAGAAGGAGAAAGAGGAAATAAAGAAGAAAGGAAAGAAAGACATGAGAAGAAGGAAAAGGGAAAACAAGAACGAGAGTAGAGAGAAAGAAACAGAGAGAGAAGAACAGGAAAGAAGAAATAACAGAGAGATAGAGAGATAAAAGATGGAAAGAAAGAAACACAGAGAGAAGAAAGAATGAGGAAAGAAGAGAACACAGAGAGAAAGAAGAAGACAGAGAGAAAAGGAAGAAAGAGAAAAAAAAGAAGAGAGAGAAATGAAGAAAAAGAAAGAAAGAGGAAAGAGAAAGAAAGAAAGAGAGAGGGAAAGAAAGAAGAACAGAGAGAAAAAAAGAAAGAGGGGAAAGAAAGAACAGAGGAGAGAGTAGAAAGAGGGAAGAAAACAGAGAAGAAAAAAAAACAGAAGAAAGAGGGAAAGAAAGAACAGAGAGAGAAAGAGGGAAAGAAAGAAAGAACAGAGAGAAAGAAAAGAACAAAGGAAGAGAACAGAGAGAGAAAGGGAAAGAACAGAGAAAGAAAAAGGGGAAAGAAAGAACAGAGAAAGAAAAAGGGGAAAGAAAGAACAGAGAGAGAGAAAGAAAGAGGGGAAAGAAAGAACAGAGAAAGAAAGACAGAAAAAAGAACAGGGAGATAGAAAGAAAGAGGGAAAGAAAAAACAGAAAGAAAGAACAGAGAGATAGAGCGAAAAAAAAGAAACAAAGAGAAGAAAGAAAAACAGAGCGAAAGAAAGAACAGAAAAAAAGAGGGGAAAGAACAGAAAGGAGACGAGAAAGAAAGAGGGGAAAGAAAAGAACAGAGAGGAAAAGAAAGAAAGAGAAGAAAGAAAGAAAGAGAAAGAGAAAGAACAGAGAGAGAAAGAAAGAGGGAAAGAAAGAAACAAAGGAAAAAAGGGGAAAGAAAGAACAGAGAGATAGAAGGTGAAAGAAAGAAAAGAAAGAGAGAGAGAAAGATGGGAAAGAAAGAAAGAACAGAGAGAGAAAGAAAGATCATAAAGAAGCTATAGCAGAGGACCATGAGGACCACCTGAGCTACGATAGGACATATCAGACCCCACATGGTGGCACGAATCAAGAGCGATCAGTGCGCGCTGTCAGAAAGAAAGGAAAAAAAAAAAGAGAAAAAAAGGAAAAAGAAGAAAAAAAAAAAGAAAAAAGAAAGAAAAAGAAAAAAAGAAAAAGAGAAAGAAAAAAGAAAAAGAAAAAAAGGGAAAAGAAAGAAGGGAGAGAAGAAAAAAAAGGAAGAAAAAAAAAAAAGAAAGAAAAAGAAAGGGAGAAAAAGAAAAGAAAGGAAGAAAAGGAAGAAAGGAAGAGAAAGAAAAAAAGGAAAAAGAAGAGAGAAAAAAAAAAAAAAAAAGAAAAAGAAGGAAGAAGAAAGGGAAAAAAAAAAAAAAAAACGACACGGTGATGGATCTGAAGCATTCCCTGAAGTGCTTCCATGGTTCCATCACAATCTCCTGCCGAAATTACCTAATTTCC